>CAUYSK010027029.1:0-10989 GCA_963575035.1 Avahi laniger | reverse complement strand
GAGGGAGGAGGGAGGAGGGGACAGGTATATGCATACACAAAGAGTGCAATGCGCGCCACCCGAAGGATGGACATATTTGAAACTCGGACTTAGGGGGGAAATGGGAGAAAGGGCAACGTACGTAACCTAAACATCTGTACTCCTATAATATGCTGAAATTAAAAAATAAATTGAGTCTTTCCATCAGAAAACATAGTATATATTTTTTTTTTAAATTTAGTTCTACCTTAGTTACTCTCAGTAGTGTTTTATAGTTTCAGTGCAGAAGTTCTGCACATCTTTTGTTAAATTTATGTCTAAGAATTTTATGTTTTTGGATGCTACTACAAATGATAATTTTTTTAGTTTTCTTTTTCAATAGTTCATTGCTGTTGTAGAGAAAAATTATTGATTTAAGTACACTGAATTTGGACTCTTCAGCATATTAAATTCACTTTTTTTTAGTAGATTTTTGAGAGATTGTTGGAGATTCTTTAGAATTTTTTTTACAAAATCATATAATATGAAAATGGTTTTTCATGTTCTTTTCAATCCTGAGTCTTTTTTCCCTCAATGCATTGGCTAGAACTTTTATCTAGCACAATGTTGGGTAGAAGTGGCAGGGAAAGATTTAATATTTCAACACAAACAGTAGGCTTTTCGTAAGTGCATTCCATCATATCTATGATGCTTTCATCTATTTCTAGTTTTCTGTGAAATTGTATTTTGAATAGATAGGTGCTAAATTTTGTTAAATACTGATTCTGCATTTTTTGCAATTATTGTGGGGCTTTTTCCTACTTTAATCTCTTAAACTATAACCTGAATTACATTGATTTTTGAATGTTAAAAGAATCTTGCATTTATGTACTAAATCCCATGATATATTATATTTTAATATATTAATATTACTTCATGTGATGTGCTAAATTTTGTTAAGGTTTCTTGTATCTATGGTTATAAGTGATAATCGGTTTACAATTTTTTCTTGTAAATATTGTATCTGTTTTTGAGATAGCATTATTCTGACCTAATAAAATAAATTGAGAATTTTTTTTTAAAAGAATGAGTGTGTTTCCCTTAAGATTAGGAATAAGAGAATGATGTCTGCTCACACGACTTTCATTCAATATCTTATTGGAGAGTCTAGCCAGAGCAATCTAGCAAGAAAAAGAAATAAAAGGAATCCAGATTGGAAGGAGGAAATAAAATTATCTCAATCTCTATGTATCACAAACGGCATGAGCTTATATATGTATAGAGTCCTAAGGAATCCATTAAAAAATTATTATAATGAATGAATGAGTTCAGCAAGGTTGAAGGCTACATGATCAAGATATAAAATTCATTGTATTTTTATTTACTTATAATTAATATGCTGAAATGGAATTAAGAAAACAATTTCATTTACTATAACATAATATAACACAATTCTTAGAAATAAATTTAATAAAATAATTACAAAATTTGTACTATAAAATGTCACAAATTATTGTTGAAAATAATTAAAGAATATCTAAATAAATGGAAAAACATCTCATGTTCATGGACCAGAAAATTTAATATTGTCAAGATGATAGTGTTCTCCAAATTTTTCTACAAACTCAATGCAATTCCTATCAGAATACCAGCTAACTTTATTTTAGAAACTAACAAGCTGTTTCTAAAACTCATATGCCATTTCAAGGGACCCAGTATAACCAAAGAAATCTTGAAAAAGAAGATTAAGAGAACTCACTCTTTCCAGTTTTATAACTTACTAGGAAACAATGGTAATCAAGGCAGAGAGTTACTGGTATAAATATAGCTAGAATAACTGGATAGCACATGCAAAACAATGAAAGGAGACTATTACCTTATACCATATGTAATAATTAACTCAAAATTAATCAAAGACCTAAATGTAAAAGCTAAAATCAAGAATTATCTGAAGAAATTATGGGGATAAATCTTCACGGTCTACTATATGGTGATGGTTTCTTAGATATAACACCAAAAATTCAGTCACTGAAGAAAAAATAGACAAATAGGATTTCATCAAAATTTAAACTTTTGTCCTTGAAATGACTCTATCAAAAAGTGAAAAAAGCACTCACAGGATCAGAGAAAATATTTTCAAATCAGACATCCCTTAAGGGTCTTGTATTATAATATATAAAGTCTCTAAAAACCCAATAATAAAAATATAAGTAATCCAATAAATAAATGGACCAAGGCTCTGAATAGGTTGTAATACTTCAAGGATGATGTACACATGGCCAACAAGCACATGAAAAGATGCTCAATGTTACTAGTGATAATGGAGATATAAATCAAAACCACAATGAGATACCACTTCACACCAACGGGGATAGCCAGAGTTTTTTATAAAGAAAAATAATATATGTCGTCAAGGATGTGGAGAAATTAAAATTATCATAAATTTCTATTGTGAATATAAAATTATGCATGTGTTGTAAACAGCTTGGGGGTTCCTCAATAAGTTAGATATAGAATTACTATAAGACTCCTCAATTCTATTCCTTCATATACACGTAATAAAATTGAAAACAAAATAAAATATGTATGACAATGTTTACAGTAGCACTGTTCACAAAAGTCAAAAGGCAGAAATAATCCCAAATGCATATCAACTGACCAATAGACAAACAATAGACAATCATTGTATGATCATACAATGGAATATTATTTGACACTAAAAAGGAGTGAAATACTGATACATGCCACAACATGGAAGAAGCTTCAAGCCATTAAGTGAGAAAAGCAAATCACAAAAGACTACATTATGTGGTCATGTGGAGGGGATTATTATGATTGGAGAGTGTTGAGGCAGTGGAAGTGATAACTAAAGAGTATAGAGTTTCTTGTTTGATGTCACGAAAAGGTTCTAAAATTGATTATGGTGATTGACGGTTGCACATAACTGTGAATACACTAAATCTACTGAATTGTATAGTTGAAATGGGTGAATTATATGGCATATGAATTAAATCTCAAAAAATTATTTATAAAAGATAAATACACAGTGAAAATGGTTGCCTCTGAAGAACAGATATCAGCATTGGGGGAAAGTGATGCAGGGAATTGCTGTTTGTTTTTTGTGGTTGTTGTTTGGTTTATAAGTTTTATAGTACTATTTGATGTTACTGGTTAGGTACTTCTATTACTTTACCGAAAATTAAAACACTTTAAAATAACATAAAATAAGAACCCTTGGCTTAGTAATGATAAATTAAGCAAAGACAAAAATATATGCAAGAACAGTGTCACAGTCCCACAATCTTTTATCTACTCTTGAGGCTAGACATATATTGGGGTTTAGCTATATTCATATTTTGAAAGATTAATGTGGCACACATACAATGCATTATGTAATAACTCCAGCATAGTGGAGATACTTCTACAAAATCAAATGTATTAATATTTCTGCAGCCAAATACACTCATATTTATACTCAATGCAATAGAGACCAAAAAAATAGCTTTATTATTGTTCGAGTTCAACTTTTGCTACCAAATGAATTCAGGTCAATTTTTCTGCCAAATGATTTAGAAAAAAACAACTTTCTACTATTTTTTAGATGAACTCAAAATTATAGATGAGTATTCGTAGTTCTGTAATGCGACATGATCAAATTCTTTTTCATTTCACCTCATTTGAATGTGACAAATGCAGATTTTACACCAACTAGTGCTTTTAGGATGTTTTAATTTTTTTTATTGTTAGAATTTATTACAAATGAAGTAGATATCTTGGCAATTTTCACAAAGAGACGCCAAGGAATCCCATTTAATCTAGAATCATACCAATTAAGATGAATTGTTTGTGTATGTTTCTTATATTAAGGCACAAGGTGGCAGAAATAGAAATCACATTCAACTGCATAGTGTTAATAGTCAAATACATTCACTGCATTATATAGTCTTAAAGTAGTTTTTATTTTCTCTTATTAAAACTGTCTAACTTTATCTTCTCATTGTCTGTTATTAAAATGTTCCCACACTAAAAGCACTTTGGATCTGATTTTTACCAGATTTCTTCAAGTCTCTACTATCCACTTTTCATGTACAATTATCACCATCTACTTGCCAAAAGATATCTTGCCGATTCTTCTTAAGTCCTCGTTTTTGAACTTCTTTAAACTGATAAAGGTCTTCTCTCTCACGTCTTTCACATGGAGTTTATCCAAGCTTTCTTACTGATAAAGTAAAATTTTTGGACCTATAAATGATTTTGAACATAATCTGAGGAGTTGAAGGAAAAGCAAGAAACATGCTAATAATGAGATTGGCATTGTGTGGAAAATCAAAGATTATGCAGTTTAGAGATATCAGTCATATGTGTAAAGCGATCTGCACTAGGAAACTTCAGATTCTTAGCCAAGGTTCCCATGGTGCTTTGCTGCTCTTTTTCCTTAGATATTTCCTAAAGTGTCTTCTCCCAAAGTTGTTAAGGAGAAGACAATCTTGACACGGAAAACTAGCGAAAGTAATAATTTTCCTATTGATATTGTAAAACCTTAGTTATATTTAGCAATTGCTGTCATAAATTTATTATAATTTAGTTACTTATATACAAGTGTTTTTTTCACTATACTCAATACTCCTTGGCGATAGGTGTGATATGAGTTATTTTATGTAATTTACCACATGTCAAGCTGATGCTTATTGGATGCTTGAACAAATGAATAGTGGAATAAATAAATTATTACCATTGATGGTAATATATTACAATACTCAGAACTTGTGATTATTTATTTGTTTCATTAACATGGTCTTATCATTCACAATTATTTAAAGAATGTGTGATTTTTGAGCATTTCAATAGACTGAACACTGTTTAGTAGATGTCATTGAGTTATAATTTATTTTCATATATTAGTTAAGTCAAATAAGTTATGGAACTTTGAGATATTAGAAACTTATTCTTTACCAAGAGTGTAATACATACATATATACACATATACATACAGAACACAGACAGAAGCACTTGAGTATATAAAAAACTTTTGATAGTTCCAAGATGCTTTATTCTGATGAGTTGAATTAATATAAATAAAAATTTATTTTCTTAAACATTCATTTTTGCATTCATTTACCACATTTACCACGTTTCAGCTCTTATTTTGTCATTATGTTTTGTTTAGAAAAAAACTCCAGCAGACATTTTGTAACATTTGAAAAGTAAATATGAGTATTTGTAGAACAATTTGATAATATCTAAAAAAATTAAAAATATTTGTAGCTTTTGTTTCATTTCCAGGAATTTATCAAACAAATACACTCATACAATTGAGAGAGAATTTATCAAACAAATACACTCATACAATTGAGAGAGAGAGAAAAAGAGACAGAGAGAGATGTAGACAGAGGTAGATAGATAGAGACATTATCTTGGCATGATTTATAAGCATGAAAAATTTCTGTGGCCTAAATGTTCTTTTATTTGGGACTAGTTAAATAAATTCTATATATACAAACAATACAATAACATTTACTTGTTTAAATTAACAAAGTTGATCTCTATGATTCAAAATGGAAAATGCATTTTTGTTATTTGGTTAAAAATTAATCAAGTTGAAAATAGAATGCAGAATAGCTCCATTTTAAAAAAAGAAAAAAAAACATTCTGGAAGGATACACATCAATGTGATTCACTATACTTTTTTCCAGGGAATGGAATTAATTATTCTAATGAGTAGGGTAAACAATATCCCTTATTATGGTTTGATTCCTTAAAATAAACATATATTAACTTTACAATGAAAATATCTGACCAAGATTATAACAGCATAAACAGGCAAGAATTTGCCAAGCCTCCCCTAAAATGTAGTATAAATTGCACAAAACACAAAAACATCTTTAAAACTCTACATTCTGTTCTCAAATTGTCAAAGGTGAATAATATTTGTAATATCAAGTGACCCAATATGAATAAGAGATAGATGAGTTAATGTGATATTTGAGTTGAGTTAGGAAATGGTTTCAAACTATCCTCCACTGGTCTGTTTAAAAAAAAAATGAAAGTACTGGGAATGAAGAATGAAATTGACTGACTCGAAATTCTCAGCGTTCTTTTTCCTCTGGCTATCTGTGATGGAGATGCCTTGTTAAAGTACCCAGAGGGCAGGCAGCAGAAAATGGGCCAAAAAGTAAAAGCTATGGGCCATGAGCATATTGTACAGTTAAGAGTTGATGATTTTTTGGCTATAAAAAATACAAGATAAATGCTAAAAATCATTATTTAATATCAATGTTTGTCCCAACTAATCAGTTTTTCTGGAACCAATTCATAATAACTTATTAGGTTTTATCATTCTAAACTGTGATATTCACAAACTCTACCAAATTTTACATATATATGCTACTTCAATAAAATTAATTCTGTTCTAGAAACTTGTAATAGAAATTTTCTTCTTCTTTTCTTTTTTTAATGTAAATCCTTTTAAGGAATGCCTTATAATTTTCAGACCTATTAATATAATACCAATTGCATCTGGGATCAAATATTTGGGAGAAAATGCTATGTTTTAAATAGCTTAAAAATCTGTTCATCTTGTGAAAGAAATACACATGGATTGACCGAAGCCTGCCTAAGCAACCTTTGTGGTATAAAAGATACCATAAAAACTTCCCCAAATCATTTACCTAAAAGAGCCTAGTTATTCTTTGGAGATGTCAAAAGATCACAACACCCAAAGCTCTTAGAACTGGTTACCCATTACTCAATTATTCCTTAGAGGGATGGTAACTGCATCATGGATTACAGCTTAACTCTATTTTCCACAACATGATAGTTTATAAAATTACCATCTATGCTGTAGCATTTCTCTTTGATTTATGTCCAGCCTGAGGCAAGAAATCTGCTTCCTTCCAGAAGGAAATTATACTTCCTTGAATGGAAAGAGTACATGACAACCATAAAATAACTCAGGTTTCTTTCCCCTCCCCCAATTACCTACATTATTTATTTCTCACAAAGACATGAAGAATTAGGAGATTGCTAATGTTTCTGGTTTTGGTAAATGGGAAAGTTTTAGTCTCAGTCGATTTGTTGAAAACATGTGCTTCTAAATTTTATACTATAGCCAGTGTTTGTCCAGAAATTGGGTAAATTTAAAGCTAGAGGATAAAAGTAATGAATTCCAATTTTTATATTTATCCCATTTTTATGCCATTGTTCCTTTTATGAAACCCTTAATCATTTTTTGATGTGTGCAACTTAGTAAGTAATGATGTTGAAAACTTACCTTGGCAGGTCACAGGTTAATTCAATTTCCATTTACTCATGTGTAAGAAATTTTCCTATCAAAACAAATGGGAAGAAAGAGGAGGAAAAACTATTTTTTAAAGAACATCAATACATGATATGAAAACACAAGTGAAGCTTTTTTTAACAGTTCGAAGAAAAATTATATATTTTATTAATGGAGCATTAGAAAAGTGACAATGAAAAATGGCATCAATTAGATAAGACCTGAGGGTATGGGTTATGCTATTTTTTAACAGTTAATTCAATCTTGATGTGATGACTTAATGAAATAGAATGAAATAGTGAAATATTTTTAATATTTTTATTTGTTGTTAAAAGTCTAATTTTAGTGAAGAAAAATGAGGTAGATGGAATAGAACAAAATATTGTCTTTCTTCAAGCCAACCAAAAGCATATAGTTATTTTCCTCTAGATTCCCACTCATTATAGGCACAGATAATTGTTTTAAAGAGGGATATGAGATTTCTATGTGATTTGGATCAATAAAGCGGTAGTTACTCCTCAAGTTTCTGAGTAACTATAATCTTTATCTTTGCATCTTCTAGTTTCAGCTATGACAACTATACGGGTGGCAACAGGTACAGGTAATAAGACCACTCAGGCTCCCGCTTGAATAAAAGGGCCAACATCTTGATTGATTAAGTTCATGAAGGGCCTTTTCATGGAGAAACTATCCCATCTTCTAGCCTGGGCTATGCAGCCACACTTGTCAAACTGGAACTCCTGATTAGGTACATAATGGCAAAAAAATCTAGTCAGTCTGTCAAAAAAGTCAGTATTCCTTCTGAATGTTTTTCCTACCATTGCCAAAAACAAAGACTAACTGAAATTTTGATTCAGTTGGATAAACATTTTTGCATTTTGTAAGCTCAGCCTTAAGCAAACACTGAGCAAACATCCTGATGAGGAAGGAAATAGCTAGGTTAGATCGGAATTGCTAGAAACACACCCCTGGGAAGTGGGCAATGTGAGGTTCTGAGGAAGGATTTTGGGCTGATGTTGTGAGAAGCAAGAACTATGTTTTGGATTGGAATTATTAAAAATACATGAAAATTGCATATCATAAGATATTTTAACGTGTCTTTTACTTGTTTGATTATAATCTTTTTTTTTCTTACAAAACATAGTTTTGAGCCAGGAGAACTATGGAAGATATCCTGTTCTCTTGTCTCAAGAAAATGTACCCCAGCTTTGTTCTGTTCTAGTTACAGTACTAAAGGAGAAATTACAACATCCATTCCATCCTAGAAAGCAAGATGGAGAAGTTTGAGGTGTCATTAGAACCTTATCTTCAGGGCTAAATTTATTTTAAGTTGGAATTTAACATTCATTTCCTTCTTAAAAAAATGACTCATGTTTATGAGAAAAAGGAGAAATTTGAAAAAGCTTTTTAAAATCCTATGTCATTATATTTCTTAAATATAGCATCTAAAAGAGATATTGATAAAATTTTAAAAATAACCAGTTGAATCTTCATCATTTTTTCCTCTTGGAAATAGAAATATAGCTAAACATTATATTTCTAATATATTCATACTTTTTAAAATCAGAAGCTAGCAAAAGACATGTAAAGAATCAGTATTTCCATTTGGCATAGCTTATATATCAAGATTTACATTTAGGACATGACAGCCTCTATTGGAATTGTAGTTCAGTATAGGACAGTGACATGTTTCAGCCAATTTTATTTCATTCATCCCAGTGGTATTTTCTAGCATAAATGATAACACAAAAAATATGAGCAATCAAAGTAGTTTTATGGCAAAACTAATAATCTAAGTAACCTGATCTAACAATCCAATTTAAAAATCAAGAAACATACTTATACAATATGCAAACAGCCAGCAGAAGTATTGGAATAATCTTTTGCTTGGAGACATTACTTATCTGAAGTAGATGGGTTATGTGACTGGAAGTAAAGATACTGAATAAAGATATAAAAGGGGCTAAATATTTTCATCAATTTGGCTTTATGAGTCTTTCTGTCTTCATAAAACAAATATTAAATCATCATTGGATCCCAGGTTTACCTGCTGTGATGCTACTATAATCCTCTCCTTTCAATAAGTCTAGTTAAAGCACACATTTAAATGAAGCTAATAGAAATAGTGGGACTCCTACACCGACTTCACAAATCTACTCCCCCTACATGGGGCTTGTGAATTGTACAGAAATGTTTTGCTGTTGTAAAACCAGGTAGTTCAATTAAATATACGAATTGATGCAAACCTGAGGGCATTTTGCTTATGCTATGCTTTTTTAAGAAAATCTGGAATTATAGTCTTGTAAATTAATAAAATTTGGGCACAGAGCTTCTAATGTATTTCAAATGTGATTTTGGTAAAGATGGGTTCTTTGAAGATATGGCATGGCTAGTAACATTTTCTCCAACAAAAGAAACACAGTAGAGACAGTTTTTAAAATGCTTAGGTCCAACTATATATGCTTTTTGTTTATGTAATTCTGAAACACAGTTGCTTAGTTATTCAGGCTCAAGACAAAGTATTTTGTCTTGTGTCTGCTATAGTTGTTAGAAAGACATCTAGGCTAAAGGGCACTACTTTAATTGCCAAAAGCTCTTCACTCAACAAGAGGAAGATCCTTATAAGTTCTTCACAAAGTAGATGAATAATGTTTAATACAATTGATGTTTTCTGAATACAAATAAATCAATACTGATAATTTTTTAAAGTTCTTGCATAATATAATTTCAGATATGGCTACTTTCTGACAAAAAAAAATCTAACACAAAACACATTTTCTTTTAAGTTCACAAAATGTCTTTAAATATGTTTGAACTGGAGAAAGTATTATAATAAATATATTTACAAATCAAGTTAGTTTGTTCACTAAACAGAATATGACACATGCTTGGAAACTATAGTGACAGAGATGTGGGGATGGAGATGATATCCTCTTTCATACAAATGTACAAGATTATTTTTTTTCCAGAAAGTATTTAAAAACAGACATTTTGACCTCATTGGACCAGACTGGAGAAGACTTGTTGAAGCAGCTTCTTACACGAGGATTAAAGGATATGTATAAATATGGAGGCAGATTTAAACTACAACATGTCTTTTCTATCATCGCCAGCCTCTAATCTCCAAGCAATTTTAATCTTGAACTAGAACCCAGGAAATATATATAGTGTCTCTGTAAGATCACAATACAAGGAAAGCAGAATGGGCTGAAGAAAGGACCCCAAGCAAAATACCAAGGAAAAAAATATGTATATATGTGAAACATAATAAAAGCAAAATTAGCCAGAGAAGTAAGGTTATTGTGTGTGGCAATGTAATCAATAGTGGATTGTTTATAAGCTTAGTTATCTAATGCACAAGTATTTAGCTTGGTAAAAATTTAGTGACTGCAAACTATGGAAGGGGTACAACTTAAATGCTCTATACATTTAATAACTAAACTCTGATAAACAACTTGAAGGGAAGTAATTAATCTTTATTTTTCCCCTTCATTCATTACCTAAAATAGAGTGGAGTAAATTGTCAGCCTTAATAAATATTTGTTTGATAAAAATATAAAAATATGTTAAAAGAATATAATTATTTTGTGGTTACATGAACATTAGTAAAATCCTTTTTTTTTATTTCAGCATAATATGGGGGTACAGATGTTTAGGTTACGTGTGTTGCCCTTGCCCCCCCCCCTCAGTCCAGGTTTCAAATATGTCCATCCTATTGCGTGGTGCGCATTGCACTCTTTGTGTACACATATACC
>CAUYSK010027027.1:0-41653 GCA_963575035.1 Avahi laniger | reverse complement strand
TTGGGAGGGTATGATACTAAAACCAGGAAAGAACACAACAAAAAAGAAAAACTACAGACCAATATCCCTTACAATATAGATGCAAAAATTTTCAACAAAATTCTAGCAAACCAAATTCAGGTGCTTATCAAAAAAATAATCTATCACGACCAAAGGGGTTTCATCCCAGAGATGCAGAGATGGTTCAACATATGCAAGTCTATAAATGTAATTCACCACATAAACAGAAGTAAAAACAAAGACCGTATGATCCTCTCAATAGATGCAGAAAAGGCATTCAACAAAATTCGGCCCCTTTTATGATAAGATGCTTCACAAAATAGGCATAGACGGGACTTACCTCAAAATGATAAAAGCCACAGCCAGCATACTGAGCACAGAAAAATTGAAAGCATTCCTGCTTAGAACTGGAACCAGACAAGTTTGCCCCCTATCTCCACTTCCATTCAACATAGTGCTGGAAGTCCTAGCTAGAGCAATCAGACAAAAGAAGGAAATCAAGGACATCCAAATGGGGGCAGAAGAGGTCAAACTATCGCTCTTTGTTCATGATATGATCTTATATCTAGAAAACCCCAAGACTCTGCCATGAGACTACTGGAGTTGATAAACAAATTCAGCAAAGTCTCAGGTTACAAAATCAATGTACACAAATCAATGACATTGATATATGCCAGCAACAGTCAAACTGAGAACCAAACCAAAAACTCAATACCTTTCACAATAGCAACAGAGAAAGTAAAATATCTAGGAATATATTTAGCTGAGGAGGTGAAAGACCTCTATGGGGAGAACTACAAAGCACTAAGGAAGTAAATAGCAGAGGATAGAAGCAGATGGAAAATCATACCATGCTCACAGATCAGCAAAGTCAACATTGTTAAAATGTCTACACTTCCCAAAGTGATCTACAGATTCAATGCAATCCCTATTAAAATACCAACACCATCTTTCATAAATCTAGAAAAACTAATTCTATGTTTCGTATAGAAGGGAAGACCCCGTATAGCAAAAGCAACCTTAAGCAAAAACAACAAATTGGGAGGCATCAATTTACCAGACTTCAAACTATACTACAAGGATATAGTAACCAAAACAGCTTGGTACTGGCACAAGAACAGAGACATAGACAAATGGAACAGAAGTGAGAACCCACATATAAAACCATCCTTATATAGCAATCTGATCTTTGACAAAGTAGATAAAAACATACACTGGAGAAAAGAATTGTTGTTTGATAAATGATGCTGGGAAAACTGGATAGCCACATGTCGAAGATTAAAACAGGATCTGTAACTCCCACCTCTCACAAAAATCAACTCACGATGAATAACAGACTGAAACCTAAGGCATGAAACTATAAGCATTCTAGGAGAAAATGCTGGAAAACTCTTATAGACATCAGCCTAGGGAAAGAATTTATGAAGGCAATCACGGCAACAACAAAAATAAATAAATGGGACCTGATCAAATTAAAGAGCTTCTGCATAGCCAAGGAAACTATCACGAGAGCAAACAGAGAGCCTACAGAATGGCAGAAAATATTCACATGCTACATATCTGACAAAGGGCTGATAACTAGAATCTGTATAGAACTCAGAAAAATCAACAAGAAAAAATCAAACAACCCCATGAAAACGTGAGCAAAAGACATTAACAAACTTTTCAAAAGAACATAGACTAATGGCCAGCAAACATATGAAAAAATTCTCAACATCTCTAATCATCAGGGGAATGTAAATCACAACCACAATGAGATATCACTTAACTCAAGTGAGAATGGCTTTTATCAAATGTCCCCAAACAGCAAATGTTGGCATGGATGTGGAGAGAGAGGAACACTCATACATTGCAGGTGGGACTGCAAACTAGTACAACCTCTATGGAAAATAATATGGAGATCCCTCAAAGAGCTAAAAGTAGAACAACCATTTGATCCAGCAATGCCATTCCTGGGCATCTACCCAAAGAAAAAAAAGACATTCTATATGGAAGACATCTACACTAGAATGTTTATAGTAGCACAATCCACAATTGCAAAGATGTGGAAACAACCCAAGTGCTCATCAACACATGAATGGATTAATAAAATGTTGTATATGTATACCATGGAGTACTGCTCAGCCACAATAAACAATGGTGAACTGGCACCTCTTGTATTATCCTGGATGGAGCTGGAACCCATTCTACTAAGTGAAATATCACAAGAATGGAAAAACAAGCACCAAACGTACTCACCATCAAACTGGTACTAATTAATCAACATTTATGTGCACATGTGGTAGTAACATTCATTGGGTGTTGGGCAGGTGGAGGGGGAGGAGGGGATGGGTATATTCACACCTGATGGTGTGGTGGTGTACACTGTCTGGGGGATGGGCATGCTTGTAGCTCTGACTCAGGCAGGGCAAAGGCAATATGTAATGTAAACATTTGTACCTTGGTAATATTCTGAAATTTAAGGAAAAAAAAAGAATAAAGAAATAATGGCCAAACACCAAATTTAATGAAAGACACAAATCAACACATACAAGAAGCTCAGTGACTCCAAAGTAGGATAAAGACATCTACAAAGATATCTACATCAAAACACATTATAATCAAACTGTTGAAGGTGAAACAGAATCTTGAAAACAGATAGTAAAATAGTTATCCACCAATGAGCCTCAATAATTTTAACAGCTAATTTCTTATCAGAAACTGTGGAGGCAAAAAGGCAGTGGTATCACATATTCAAAGTGCTGAAAGAAAAGAAATGAACTGTCACCCAAGAGTTTTATATCCGGCAAAACTATGTATCAAAATCAAGGAGAAATTAAAATATTTCCAGATAAATGAAAACTGAGTGTGTCACTAGTAGACCTGCCTGTATGAAATGCTACAGGAATTTCTTCATTGAAATGAAAGGACACTTTCTTCAAATACATACAAATGACACCAATAAAGGTAACTACATAAGTAAATACAAAAGTCAGTATTAATGTGTTGGTTTGTAACTGCTTTTTTTTTTTTTTTACAAAAATTAAAAGACAGCTACATAAAACAAAAATTACAAATCTGTGTTGATGGGCACACAATGTGTAAAAATGTAAAATTTGTGACATTAACAACATAAAAGAGGGACAGTTACATAGGAGTAATGTTTCTGGTACTATTGAAACCGAGTTGATAGTAATTTGAAAAAGGTTGGTAATTAAGATATTAATTATAAGCAGGGCAACTTAGGAGGTAAACCTCTAAGAAAACTAAAAACATACATAGTAAAAGATATAAGAAGAGAATCAAAATGGTCTACTAGGAAATATCTAACACAAAAGAAGGCACTAATGAAGGAGCTGGTTAACAAAAAAGGTATAGGCATGCCTTGGAGATATTGCAGGTTTGGCTCCTGACCACTGCAATAAAGTGAATATTGCAGTAAAGCGAGTACACAAATCTTTTGATTTCACAGTGCATATAAAAGTTACACTTATACTATACCATAGTCTATTAAGTGTGCAGTAGCATTGTGCCTAAAAACACAATCTACCTTAATACTTTATGGCTAAAAAGTGCTAATGATCATCTGAGCCTTCAGTGAGTTGAAGGTTCCCTGGTGGAAGGTCTTACCCTGCTGTCGATGGCTGATGACTGATCAGAGTGGTGGTGGTTGAAGGTTGGGGTGGCTGTGGCAATTTTTAAAAATAAGACAACAATCAAGTCTGCCACACTGATTGACTCTTCCCCTCATCACACGTTTCTCTGTAGCATAGATATGGTTTGATAGCATTTTATCCACAGTAGAACCTTCTTTCAAAATTGGAGTCAGGTTTTCCCAGCACCATTTATTGAAAAGAGATTCTTTTCCTCAGTGTATATTTTTGTCTGCTTTGTCAAAGATTAGATTAGCATATGCGGATGGTTTCATCTCTGGATTCTCAGTCCTGTTCCAAAGGTCTATGTCTCTGTTCTTGTGCCAGTACCATGCTGTTTTAGTTACCATAGCCTTGTGAGGCAAAGTCATAAAATGTAACCAAAATGTTTGTACATTCATAATACTCTGAAATAAAAATAAATAAATTTAAAAAATTGGAGTCAGTCTTCTCAAACCCTGCTGTTGCTTTTTTGGCTAAGTTGATGTAATAATAATCTAAACTCTTTGTTATTATTTCAACAGTGTTCGCAACAGCTTCACCAGGAGTAGATTCCATCTCAAGAAACCACTTTCTTTATTCATCCATAAGAAGCAACTCCTCATTCATTAAAGTTTTGTTATGATACTGTAGCAATTCAGTTACATCTTCAGATTCCACTTCTCATTTTAGTTTCCTTGCTATTTCCAGCACATCTGCAATTCCTTCCTCCAATAAAGTCTTGAATACCTCAAAGTCATCCATGAAAGTCGGAATCAACTTCTTCCCAACTCCTATTAATGTGGCTATTTTGCCCTCCTTCCATGAATCATGAATGTTCTTAATGGCATCTTTTCCAGAATGTTTTTTATTTACTTTGCCAAGATCCATTAGAAGAATCACTATCTGTGGCACCTGTAGTCTTAAGAAGTCACTATCTGTGGCAGCTATGGCCATATTTCTGAAGTATAAGACTAATTAGTTTAAATTACTCCTTGATCCACGGACTGCAGAATGAGTGTTGTGTTAGCAGGCATGAAAACAATATTAATCTTGTACATCTCCATTGAAGCTCTTAGGTAACTGGGTGCATTGTCAATCAGCAATAATATTTTGAAAGGAATCTTTTCTTTGAAATCTTTTCTCTGAGCAGTCAGTCTCAACAGGGAGCTTCAAATATTCAGTAAACCATGCTATAAACATATATGCTGTCATCCAGGCCTTGTTGTTCCATTTATATAGCACAGGCAGAATAGATTTAGCCTAATTTTTAAGGGCCCTTAGATTTTCAGAAGCATTGGCTTCAACTTAAAGTTACCAGCTGCATTAGCCCCTAACAATGGAATTATCCTGTCCTTTGAAGCTTTGACTTCTCTGTAGCTATGAAAGTCCTAGATGGCATCTTCCTCCATTGGAAGGCTGTTTTGTCTACATTGAAAATCTTTTGTTTAGTGTAGTCACCTTCATCAGTGATCTTATGTAGATCTTCTGGATAACTTGCTGCAGCTTTTCCATCAGCACTTGCTGCTTCACTTTACATTTTTATGTTATGGAGATGGCTTCTTCCCTTAAACCTCATAAACCAAACTGTGCTAGCTTCCAGTTTTTCTTCTGCAACTTGCTTACCTCTCTCAGCTTTTACAGAAGTGAAGAGAGTTAGGGCCTTGATGTGGATTAGGCTTTGGCTGAAGGGGATTTTGTGGCTGGTTTAATCTTCTATCCAGACCACTAAAATTTTCTCTGTATCAGCAATAAGCCTGTTTTACTTTCTTATCATTTATGCGTTCACTGGTGTAGCACTTTTAATTTCTTTTAAGAACTTTTTCTTGGCATTTACAACTTGGCTAATTATTTGGCACAAGAGGCATAGCTTTTGGCCTGTCTTAGCTTTTGATATACCTTCTTCGGTACCACTGACAGTTTGTGTGACTTTTAGGAATGCAAATTAATTTCAATTTTTTTTTAAAGTATAATACTAATCAAGCTGACTTCTAGGCAGCTGCTTTTATAGGTTGATGTTGAAATTTCCTACCTGCTTGAAAATGCATTTCCCACTAGAGTGTACAACTCTGACATTATTCATTTGGGTTAAGTGTTGAACTTTCTTGGTAAAGTGCAAACACGTGATGCAGGTTGGCCGCCACTTTTTCCTGTTAACACTATGCGGCCATGAGACTTTGAGTGGGAGCAATAACACAGAAATTCTGGAATAGAAGCCTTTGTGGATGGGTAGCACAGGCTTTCAAAAGAGCTATAGGGAGAGGAGAGCTACTCTGGGAATGTGCCTTACCTCCTTTATAAGTTTTCTCTTAGCTAATCCTGGCAGAGTAAAAATTTAAAAGCAAATCTTTTGCCACATTAAGAGTAGATATGATGCATTCCATTCCAAAGCTAAATAGAATCAACCAAGGAAATAATTTGTTTGTGATCATCTGTATAGCTCCATAGTCACCTTGACTTGTGGCAAATTGTTATTTATCCTTCAAAATGCACATGCTACAGGAAGGCTTTTCCAACCCTGTTCTCACTCCATCCCAAGTTACTAATAACTCTTTTATGCCATTTCTGCCTCGTATGCATACTTTTTTTGTTGTGCTCTTTCACTCTATTGTATTTATTTATTTGTCTGCCCCACTGGACTCTGATTCCTTGAAGACCTAGACTGTGTCTCATTCTTCTCTGTATTCCCTGTGCCTGGATAGTGCCCATCAGTGTCTGGCATATAGTAAGTATATGATAAATGCTTGGTGAACAGACATATTTAGGCAAGAGTTGGGGAGTGGGAAACAAAGGTAAGAAATTAATTAAGTGTTCCTACTTATAGTCTATGGGGTATGTTACAGTCATCTGTACATAGTTCTAACACAGTAAGTTTCACATGTGATGCTAAGACAACTAGATATCCATATGCAAAAGAATGAAGTGGGACCCTAACCTCATACCATATACAAAATTTAACTCAAAATGGATCAAAGACCTAAATGTTAAGAGCCAAAACTATAAAACTCTTAGAAGAAAACACTTGGGAAGTTTAGCTGTATCATAACTGCTCTCCTATAGCACTTACCATGATATAGTGTAGTGGACTTCAGTATACATGTACTGTGGAGTTTGGTTTGGGTTATAAACTCATAATGTAATACCTAAGACAAAAATCATGTGTTCTTGAAATCTCTTAATTCACCAGGATTTAGGCCTTTAAAAACTCAAGTGTAATGGATTGAGGGACTACATTTAATTTTAACTTCCTACATAAAGATCTAGTACACTGCTGTGCATTTTTCTAAGTACTTCATTTGTTTCATGGCTGATTTAGATTGTTTGAGGAGAGGTTTGGGTCTAATAAAAGGAAAAATTGTTGTTTGTAAAGGTGATTTAACACTGTATCTACTGTATTAAGGAATGGGAAGTATCCCTATCTCTTTCTAAGCATGGGTAAAAGAGCTATTGGTCTTGCCTCATTTTGGCAGGGTCTAGTTTGGAAACAAAATCTTGAACCATATGTCCTCTTTGGAGCGTTCTCTCTTTTGGCAGAGTTTGTTCTTAGAATGTATTTTGTTAATAAATTAACTCATTTTCTATTGTAGCTGCCCAAGGGAATTATCTTTCTTGGTGAGTGGCTTAGAAAACACAAAAGAGATTGTCATCCTTTTTCCTTAACTAGTATATGGACTAATTTTGTATATTTATCTTTTATTTATTTTTTAGGAAGCTAAACTCCAAGGTGGAGAGGAGTCAGAGCTGTAGTGACGCAGCTCAGGAAAGAGTGAAGAGCAGACTCAGAGCAGCTCCAGCCAACAAAGCCAAGGTACACCTGAGCCCCAGGCTGCAGGGCTCGCTAGTCCTGCCCCATAGCCGCCTCTGCATGTGGTCACGAAAGAAACTAGTCCAGATGAGAAGCAGCAGAGTGAGCCCAGGCATGTTAGTTATGTTGGAAAATTCTAGAAACAGATGTGAAGGAAGAGGGTTTGGATTAGAAGCCAGATGGGTAGAATTAGGGCCATTAAAGAAACCGTTTTAAAAGCTCTAGGTAGGGGTGTTTTTCCTACAGAGTTTCAATTTTATTAATTGTTCCAAGTGTGTAGGAGTTTCTGCTAAATAGTATGCTTTCTAGGTTAGAGATTTTCCCCATTTCTCAGGCTCACATTACCCTTCATCCTATTTCTTGTCCTATCCCTGCACCATCATAAAGGAATTGTGAAGGAAAATATATATGTGTTTGTATAATCTTTTTCATCTCTTTCAGGTCACAGCTATGACTCCAGCCTCCAACCCCATCATTGGTGTCCTCTTTTCCACTCAAAACAACCGCTGCCTCTCGGCTCCTGACTTAACCATTGAAAAGCGTCTACCCTTTAGCTCCCTCTCATCCTTGGCTTCCCTGCATAAACCAGAGCGTTCTATCAGCCCTGAGAGCAATGACAGCATCTCTGAAGAACTAAACCATTTCAAGCCCATTGTCTGCTCACCATGTACACCTCCCAAGAGACTCCCTGATGGTCGTGTGCTAAGTCCCCTCATCATCAAATCAACACCCCGCAATCTAAACAGAAGCCTACAGAAGCAGACTTCTTATGAGGCCAGTCCACGGATCCTTAAAAAGTGGGAACAGATCTTTCAGGAGCGGCAGATCAAAAAGACCCTTTCGAAAGCCACTCTTACCTCCCTGGCTCCTGAAACAGGGGAAGACTTACTAGGCCCTGAAGTTATCCATTCTAGCAAAGAGAAACCACTTCTGGCTTTAAATACAAGATTGTCCAGTGGGCAAGTACTCTCTGAGTGTACTGGACCCACTTCCACTGACCTGGATTGTTTTCCCTCTGTTAGCCAAACAAGAGCAGAACAGGACAGTGATAGTAAAAAGAACACTGAGATCCCATTGGAAACCTGCTGTTCCTCAGAACTCAAAGGGGGAGCTAGTGGGACTTCTTTGGAGAGGGAACCATTTGAGGGGTCAGGGTCAACCCCAGATGCCAAGTTAGACAAAACCTGTATAAGCAGAGCCATGAAAATCTCAGCAGTTAATTCAGTGCTACCCAAAAACAGTGTTTTGGGTGGAGTCCTCAAAACAAAGAAACAATTAAAGACATTAAATCATTTTGATCTGGGTAATGGTGTTCTAGTAGACAGCCTAAGCGAGGAGCCACTTCCTTCCTTGCGTCGGGGCCGGAAAAGACACTGTAAGACCAAGCACTTGGAACAAAATGGCTCCCTTAAGAAATTGCGACCAACCAGTGGTGACGTGGGTCTGGCCCCAGCAGACCCAGTATTGCAAGAGATGGAGCAGAAATTGCAGCAAGAGGAAGAGGACCGACAGCTGGCTCTGCAGTTGCAGCGCATGTTTGACAACGAGAGGCGGACTGTGAGTCGGCGAAAAGGAAGTGTGGACCAGTATCTCTTACGGTCCAGCAGCATGACTGGGGCCAAGTAGCACTTAATGAACAGTGTTACATATTTTTAAGAGGTCTTTGGCCTTGATCATTTATACTGAAGAGCTGAGTGTTCTCACTTTGGTTTTCTTATAATGGCAAAACACTGTCTAATACGGTTCCGAGAGGTTCTAGGGCCTTTGCAGTCAATATCCAAGGGAACTGCGTCTCTGTTTCTGTGCAACCCAGGTCAGAAGCACTCCTCACTCCCTGAGTGACCCCCCCTCCACCCCCCGAGGGCTTCTGGGCCAAATCTGGCAGCACCCACTTGGAATGAGATTTGGAATGGCCTCATTTAGGAGCATAATGGCCACAGTTAGAAATGGTAGAGGGAAGAGGAGATACCTTCTCAAACTGTTAGACTTCCTGACTTCTTTCAACAGGGTGCTGTTTTAAATCAGCCTTGCAGATAAAAATTAATTCCATCTGTTTCAAAGAAGTGGAATAGGATAGTTCTTTGGGAGATCCAAAGTGATAGATTATTATGTTCCTCTTTTTCCTGCCCCTTGCCACACATAAATACCTACCTAAATCAGTTGAGCTATGCTTCTTCAAAAGTTGATTTACATTCTCTGTTTTAAAAATAAATTTTGATTAATGCCATATAGTTGACAGAGCACATTCACAAGCATTGTTTAATTTGGTCTTCCCAATAGACCTAACATACAAGTGATATTAGCCTCATTTTTAGATGATGAAATGACAGTGCAAGTGTTCTTGTTCTCTCAACTACTAAGAGGCATAAGCCCAGACTGACTGGGTCTCCTGACAGCAAATCCAATGGATTTTCTACAGTTTCCCAAATGGACCACAACCCAGTGGCAGGCCAGGGGAGCCTAGGGAAAGCAAGGCTGGGCATTGAACACTGATAGTGCAAAATCCACATGCAAATAATTAAGATTGACAGGATGTATAAACATATACTGTGCAGTTATCCCCATCCCCTACAGTTTTCAGCCTTCTGTTTTCCTGGAGGTTCTAGCCTGTGAGACATAACTACAATCAAGCTTCATTATTACTTTCCACACAGCCAAGGGTTATCTGCAATGTTGATCTAAAATCCTGAAGATTCACCCTGAAGTCAGGCAAAGAACAATGCTGAAACTCCATACTATGGAAATAAGGTATCTAGCTGGATGCAGCTGGTAAATTCAGTCCCATGGACCTTTGGGGTTTATTTTCCTTAGCAGCTGACACCATGTGTCTTTTGCATCCCTGGTGGTGCTTGGTGCTCTGCCCATCTGGGCTCATTGAGAATAGGGATTAAAGTATGATTTTAGGGAATCTCAGATGGGCTGGCATTCCCTGTGTATGTATGAGCTGTTACTATAAAGTCATGTGACTGGCATTTTAAGAAACCTTCCAGAGCTTATATATCCCAGTGTATGTTGTCCCCTGAATAGCCCCAGCAGGATACTGCATAGCTTTTCCAGTGGTATTGCCATTGGTGAAAACATTTCTGGAACAGTCTTCAAAGATTAGAAACATCTGAAAACAGACTCCCAAATGTTGGAACTGGGAGGGACCCTAATGGTCATCTGTTCCAACTTCTTCCTTTTACTAAGGCAGAGGCTAAGGTCCAGGATAGTGACTTACTGGTCAAGGGAGTTAGTATAACACCTTCTTTTAATTATTCTCAGGAGATTTGCCCTCTTCTTCTCAGGGCAAATCTTTTGTGGTTATAGGAGAGAGAATTTTAAGTTTGCAACTAGCCATGAGCTATTTGAAGTCTCTGGGAAAGAAGGTGACTTATCAAGAGGGTTTGAGTAATAAATGAGTGCTGCTGTAAAGCAGTCAGAGCCATTGTGCAGCTCATAGTTCCCAAACAGTTCCCAAAGAGAAGTTCCAGAGATGTCTTAAGCATCGTGGTCATCACTGAGATACGTAGAATCTCTTCGGTGACTACTTTGGTGGGGAACATTACTCACCTGAATGTATGTATTCTGTGTTCTCTGTGTGTGTGCACGTGTGCAGATGTATGTTTAAAAAACATACATCAGTCTCATTACTTGATAGTCACACCACTTCATTTCTAGGTCCTACCGGCAACATATGGCCTCCAAGGGCTGGAGAGCATGTTAGTGCCCAAAACGGAAGATCTGGCAACTGGTCTGGCAACTGGCAGAGGACAGGGAAGGTGACCTTACCAAATGCCCTTAGAGAAAACTTATCAGTTACTACCACCATTATTTATGTATTTCCTTTCTGATTGTAGTAAATATTATTGGAAGGCTAGTCTTGTTGGTAGGAGCAAAGACACTTATTTTTCCACTTGCCACATTTTTCTATATCTCCAATAATTTGAAAAACACTTTTCAGTTGGAATTGATTTTTGGTTTTGGTAAAAAGATAAATATTTTTAATAGATAAAAGATATATATTTTAAATATTTCCCCAAATTAATACTTTCATTTTAAGAAATTGCATAGCAGTAGCAAAAAGTGCAGAGTGAAAGGCTACTTCTTGTTAAGTGAATATTTCAAACACTAGATCCAGCTTACTGACTTTCCCTCTTGTACCTACTCTGATGCCTAGGATGGTATTGACAGTTGTTTTCCGAACTTCCTTTTGAGCAGTAATACTTCAAATATAGGCAGAGTGGTTTAGGTCAAGGAGGGAAGAACCTTAATCTTTAATCAGTGTGGCTTTGGAGGAGGAAAAAAACCACTAAAATATTATCTGTATTTTAAGTTTAAGATGCCTTCCCATCCTTAATAACTAAAACCTGAGTGCTTTTTCTCTCTGAAAAATTTCCCTTTCTTGTTGCTTGTGAAGTTAGTCACAAATGGAGTTGTTGATGTGGATTCTTTGGAGGGAAAGAGCGAGAGAAAAACAAGAAAAATAGAATGATGGGGGAGGTTTTGTGAGCTAGAATGAGAGATGCACTCTTTCACAAAACATATTTCTCATAAATCATTGAAGTCCAATTCACCAAATTACCCATGTCTTACTCTATTCCTTGTATATATGCATTCTGTGTTTTTTCTTACTAAAGGGGAAATTATGAGAGGTGGGAGGGTAAAGGTCATTCTGATGGGAAATCCAAGTGTGGTACCCTCAGAAGGGGGCTTTTAGCGTTTTCCTTAGATAGGGAAAGACACTTGGGGAACATGTTCATGACCCATTGATTGTATCTGGTGGAAGAAGTCATCTGGGCCTGTTGGGTTGGTATCAAATCAGGGGATTATGTGTTCAGCCCCTGGCCCCTTTCATATAATTGCCTCTTTTTAAAAAAGGTTAAGTCTTCTTGGCTGAGGCTTGCCGGGGAAACCTTTCCTAAGTGGCTTCATTTAGTTTTTAAAATTTTAGTTTGTAAATTTTTGCTTGGAGGAAGCACTGGTGATAAATATCTTTTGGTTTTTGTTTATTTTCCCTAAAAGAAAAATGCCCTTAAGAGATTAAAGCTGCTTAATTAGTTCCTGTCTGGTACAAACTGGCAAACTGACTCAAATGGGAAGCTGCTGCCATTTGTGTCTGACTGGTTCAGCTGATGATTGAAGGCTGTTCCTCCTTTTCCATTTGACATACATTTCTTGAGCTTCAAACTTGTGACTCAGCCCTGTGTTGAGTCATGGAGACACAAAGACGGAAAGGACAGTCCCTGTTCTTGGGGAGCTCCGCGACTAGTGGAATGTATTTGAATGTATGTGTGGCTGAAGAGTTTGTTAATGGTCTTGTGCAAGGCCATTTCTTTCATAGCTCTTTGATGGTCCCATTTAGGATTCCGTGCAGCACCCAGCTGGCTGCATTGGACATTTTAGAGACCCCATCAGTATTTGTGAATTTGATTGCAACATTGCTTTTCATTTACTAAATAATTTTACCAAGGGAGAATGAATTTTCTCCTCTAGTGGTTACAGGACAGGAACATCTCTTCAGGAGCTGCTTTTAGCTTAAGCCCCAAGAAATAAGGCAGGTTGTGGATCACTGACGTGGCCAGAGGGGGCCCAGACCTCAATTTAGTAACCTCCTAATCTCTCCCCCAACCTGACCTGTCATCAGAGCTGGCAGCAACTTGGGATACCTTTCCTTTTTCCTGCCTGGCTTTTCATTGAAATGGAAGGCCAGCAGGCGAGGGGGAAAGAAGAATCAAAGGCTGGATTGTAATCAGAGAATATTATAGCTAGAATGGGCATGGAAATTATCCAAGTTAAACTTCTCTCCCTTTTTTTAACAATTGAGGAACTTGAGATCCAGTGCCCCATGCCCCGTTTTATACTGTAGTTTTCTATAGTCTGAATAAATAGTCCTTAAAGTTTTACACACACATATACACATTTGCTATCAAGGAGAACACCCAAGTGATTAGGAGGCTTTTTGTTTTAATAGCTTTTTCTTCCTAATTATTTCAGTTAGAATTAAAATATGCTTGTATCCCCTGAATATACACTCAGATAGGGAAAACCTCCATAGTATGAGTAATGTGAATGTGGAATCTTGGGAAGTGATATATTTTGATTGGAATTATTGTCATTTTAATTATTATAAATTAAATTTAATAATTTTAATTAAGGGGTAAAAGCCAGCTAATTTTTCTTTACAAATTAGAAACTCCTTAGGGTTTTAAATCTTTCTCAGCCAGGCTTTTCCTCATAATGGTCTTTTGGCCAGGTCTTTAGCGTGAACATAGCTGATTATGAATTCTTGTGTCTCAACGACAAAAGTTTATGGGCGCGGGGAAGCAGATTCTAGGGCAAGAGGCTGCTGAATAAATTTTCTTATGAAGATGATCCAGAAATGTATCTTTACATGATTGCTATCCACTGTAGCTTTTTGAAGAAGTTTATAGAGAAGAAACTTAGTTATATGCAGCTGTCACCAGTTTAGAGATTAGTCAAATTGGATCATGGAAAAAGTGCCAAGAATGAATGTACAGATTGTTCTATGTAGTATCAGTATTTTTATTTCCTTCCTATGAAGAAAATTTACTCTCCTTTGTGAGTAAATGCCTCCTTAGTGTCTTATCTGTAAGGTGGCAACTTTTCACAGCCTTTGTCTTGTGAGGGGCAACCTCAAACTCTAAGCAGTCTCCCTCCCTCCCTTTATTGGTGTCTTAAATAAAAAAAACAATTGAACAAAGCCAAGGTAAAGCAAGGCTTGTTCATCTTCCTTTCTTCTTCTCTCATTTAGTATGAGTTAAAAACAGGCAACTTGAGATACCAAGCTGCTAGAGCTCCAGAGGCTGTGGGTTCCAGATTAATACAGCAGCAGGCAGATTCCCCCTTGTTGGCACCACCCAACCTTCAAAGCTGCGCCACCAGTGGGAGGAGGGGCTCTTCCTCAGTGAGTTCAGAACAGTTTGCATCAAACATGACATCACCAACCTTACGGCTCCAGCAGAGCACTTAAAATCCTAATTAAAGAATAGATACTATGCAAGGGAAAAAATGATTATCTTAAATGCCAACTAATGGATTTTTTTTTCTTTTTGCGCCTGATGTGCTGTTTACTTTTAATGCTGTACAAATATAGTTGTTCTAAGGGCCTTTCACCTTCCTGCCTAGAAATAGCGGGTTGTGTACTGGTTTTATTCAAACTGATGTCTGCTTTAGAATTGGAGAAGGTACCTGGATCCTTCCAGACTGTCACTACTGGCTGCCTCCTCAACTTATCATAAAGAACATTTTGACAAAGAGGACTTGGAACAGGGCATGCTTTGTCAGGGATTCTTATGCCAACAAGAAAATGGCATGGAATCAAGTGGGATGATATCTTGTTTATTTAAACAGTACCAAAGTGCATTCGTCTATGTTTGCCTGCTTGAGGCAAGGCCCAAGTTGAAAATACAGTAAAGCAAACTCATGAAAGTGAATGTTCTGTTTCTAGTCAAAGTCTTGTCTCTGGAGAACAATCTCGGACAAACATGGTAAGCTTGGACTGTGTGGTGTTTGGTTTTTGGTGCTATCATCTATCTTTGCTCTGGGAAATACTCCATGCTGGAATGTCTTGCTTTGACATTCAGAATGGTGGGAAAGATTAGGAGCTGGGAGAGGGTTTTCATGGTGTACAACTACGTCTTTTGACTTAAGTTACCTCCAGCTTACCATTTATTCGAATTTACAGTTTACTCCAGTTTACTGTCATTCTCACATTCAACCATTCATGCTCCTAATAAAGGCACCAAGAAAGAGTTTGAGTAAAGAATGAAGGTACGGGACATTGTCCTTGTACATAGGGCTGTACTCAGAACATCTGTTTTTTTGGAACCATTTTTCACGGATTCATCAAAATCCCCATGACATTGTTTTTTCATCCAACAGAGAACAAACATCCCCATGTCATCTATGCTTGGAAAACTAATTTGAAGCGGAAGCATGACAACACCGCCAAGGCCAGGTTCCAAGAAAGAATGCGTGGCACCCACTCTATTGCTCTGTGCACCCACTCTTTATTGCTGCTGGGCCAGGCGCCGGGTCATGCCCTGCCCGGGGAGGGGAGTTCCTGATGAGGTCCCCACTCTCTGCCGCCAGGGAGCAGCCGAGCTGAGCTCCGAGGCCCCAAGAGCCCCCGGGGAGGGCCGGGGTGCAGGCCAGGAGGTGCGCAGCCCTACTCTTTTGGCTCCTGGCAGAACTCATCCATGAACTCGAGGAAGCGGCCAAACTTGGGCTGGCCCTCGCTCAGCGCCGGCTGGGCTGCTGGCAGCGGGGTGGCCCCGAACACTCTCCGCAGTGAGCCGCGCACCAGCCGCCTGTAGCGCGCCCGGAACTCCTTCAGCAGCCGCTTGGCCTCCAGGTACTGCTTCTGGTTTACCAGCCGCTGCTCCGTCCGCCGGCGCAGGACGGCGCCTGCAGGGACAGAAGCCAGGAGAGGCACCAAGCTTGCCCTCGTTCCCACCTGGCCTGAAGCAGCAGGATTTGGTCCAGAGACCCTCAGAAAGTGGGAGGGCGTGGGAAGAGGATGTTAAGGAGGCTGAAAATGGCCTTTTCACGTTGGGGCAGTGAGAAGTAGGCAGCATCCCCTCCTGATTCTGTATTAAACCCTGGTTCAGGTCCCTAACATAATATATGTGACTTCAGGCAATCCCTGCCTCACTCTGGGTCTCAGTTTTTCCATCTGCATATGGAAAGGGTTGGGCTGGACACTCCCTGAGGGCCCTTCCTGCTCTGACACAAGCCCTTTCTTTGCCTTACGCCAGCAGATGAGTAAACTGCTGGATCTTGGGTCCTGGCGGCTGTGGCAGAGCCATACCTAGTGGAGCCTCTGTAATGTTCCGCGGGTCCCGCATGCGAATGAGGATGTCGTCCAGCAGCTGGGCTCGAGTCTTCCGTGGGGGCGGAATAGGGATCCTCTGGGCCTGACAGAAGATAAGGGAGGAGGGTGTTATGTCAAGTTTATGCTCAGACTTTCCTGGCCTCACCTCATACAGTCACAGCAACAGGCAGGGGAGGGCTTAGGGCGCTGAGAAAGCACGGCCCTCAGAGGGTCCTGAGGGGACAGCCACATCTGTACCTTTGGAGGTCCTGAGGGGCCATTCACACACTCAGTGAGCTGGATGTTTACCTGTTTCTCTTTGGGAACATAGTGTTTCTGAAGAGTGTCCAACTTGGGCTTGGAGGAGCGGCACAGGAGTGGGTGCTTCAGCATATGCTGCAAGGCCTGTGCGTTCTTCTGGATTCCTAGGGCCGGAAGGCAAGATTGAGTCAAGACACTTTTCTCTCCTCCTGGATGCCTCCCCCAATTTCTTCATTCCCTAGTCTCACTGCAGCTCTAGGTAAAAGGATTTGAGAGTTCCCCAAGAAGAAAATACTGCTCCCAGATCTCATCCTGATTTGTTGCAGTGCCTGAAGTTCCATCATTCTTCAGTGAGTACTTGTCCCATGTGAGCAGAGATCCTAATGGAAAAATAGCACTGGAGTGGGGAAAAGGGCAGACCCCAATGTGGCTCTATTAACCTCAGGGGGTTACACCACAGGGACTGACACCCTAGAGAGTCCAGCTGAGTGCCAGCTCCTTTCGAAGCACATATATTGTTAACTTATCAGTCTTAGGGGCTCAGAGAGGAAGCTGCCTCCTTTGCCTGAACCAAATAGGGAGGATTTTGGATGTCAGTTTGGGACTTAACTGGGCTAGGAAGAGTTCAGGAATCTGGCCAGTCTGGGTGTTTGGTCATCGAACCTTTCCTGAGGACTTTTCCATCCAGAGCAGCTGGGCCTAGACCTGCTGTAATCTTGGAACAAGCTGTGGCTCCCCGAATCAGGTGAAGGCTCAAATCAGGACAGGGGTCCCAACATGTAGGGCTTCAAACCAGGATCCCCTAAGAAGCCCTTTCACAGACATCTAGAAAGAGGACAGCACCTTGGCTGGGAAAAGAAGGCTTGGCACCAGCCTTGGCTTGGCCTTGATTTGCTCTGGGCTGTGGAGACGGCCCCTTGCCCTGGAGCAAGAGTATGGCCTCACGTACCCTTTGGCTCAGTGAAGGCTGGGTCAGGCTTAGCTGTCAGCAGCTCTTCATAGCCACGGTACTTGCTGGGGAGGGAGGTAGATGGGAGCTTCCTTCGAGTCCTCTTCACCTCTTTGGGTGCTGTTGGTGGTCTCCTTTGGTCTTTCTCCTTCACCTGTAAATCATCCCTATGGATGATGGAGGAAGGCAGCTCACTCACCTGTACCCAGGAAGAAAAACATTCATTCATTCAATGAACACTTCTGACCATCAGCTCCATTGCTGGTCCCCATGCTGGGCCCTGTTAAGGTCAAGACCAAGACTGAGATGGAAGGAAGCAGATGTGAAAATAGATGACCATATACTTTGATAAATACTGTTAACAGAAGGGAACACAGCAGTTTTGAGTGATACCAGAGGAAGCCCTAACTCAGCCCGGAAGCTCCCTAGGGAAAGTGATACCCTTGCCTGAGCTACGTCTTGAAGAGCTGGGAGAGCTATCCCCAGGCAGAGGTAGGAAGAAGGTGGACTGCAAGTGACAAGAAAGGATGACTGCTTCAGGCAAGGAACAGCATGAGCAAAGGTAAGAAACATCAAGGTGCATTTGAAGGAACTAAAGATTGGTACCCCTGGAGTACAAGATGAAGAGACAGGCAACTGGAGTAATAAGCAGGGCCTTTATATGCCAAGCTGAAGGTGTTTTATATTTTCTTTATCCTCACCCTGATGGCAAATGATGGAGGATTTTAGCCTACCCTAATGGTTTTATAAGAAACATGAAACCTGTATTTCATTTAGGGATGTAGTTATATCCTTTATTAAAATGGCCAACTCAAAAAGAAACAGGAAATGTGAATAGAACTATAACAAGTAGAAAGGTTAAATTAGTAATTTTAAAACTTCCCACAAAGAAAAGCCAAGGACCACATGGTTTCACTGGTGAATGCTATCAAACATTTAAAGAAGAATTAACACCAATCCTTCACAAACTCTTCCAAAATGTAGAAAAGGGAAGATTTTCCAGCTCATTTTCTGAGATCAGTATTACCCCAAAACTAGAGAAAGATCTCACAAGAAAAATACACACCAATGTATTAATAAATGTAAAAATCCTCAAAAAATATTAGCAAACTGAATTCAACAATATGTAAAAAGATTACACATCATGACCAAGTGGGATTTATATAAGGTGGGTTTAACATCTGGAAATCAAGTAATGAAATAAACTATCAACAGACTGAAAGACCAAAGCCATATGATCATCTCAATAGACATAGAAAAAGCATTTAACAAAATCCAACACACCTTTTTGATAAACAGCACTCGATAAACTAGGAATAGAAAGAAATGAGGTTCCTCAACTCTATTAAGGGCATCTCTGAAAAACCCAGAGCTAACATCATAATTAATGGTGAAAGAGTGAACAGGAACAGGAACAAGACAAGGAGGTCTGCTCTCACCACTTCTATTCAATATTGGAGGTTATAGCCAGGACAATTAGACAAGAAAAAGAAAAAACCTTTAAGGTTTTTTGTTTTTTTTTAATGAACAACATGGTGACTCACGATTGATTGTATTGCTTTGGCTGCTAGGAGCTCAGAATCACATTTGGCAATACACCTTTACCATGAGAGCAGTAGTGCATGACGTGCACGTTTGAGTGATAGAAGTACCCTTGTATTTGTTACTTCCTCTCTTGTCCAGATTTTCTTTTCATCTAACTCTCAATTGTTTATTTTTTTAAATACTTATTTGTTTATAGTATGCGTTCCAGAAAGGTTCTGGATAGTTCATAAAGATACTTCTATGCTGTATGAATTTATATGTCACTCTAAGTCATCTGTGGCATAAAGAAAGAGATGGATGGATAGAAAGTAAGATGTCAATGTATGTATGGATGCACATCCTCGGGAGATCCGGCAGTGGGCAGATTGGAGGGGAAGACTGGAGGCAGGGAGATCAGGGAGAGGCATGGTAGAGTAATGACTTCAAGGGGCCCTGCCAACTCTTCCAGCCTTGTAGCTCCCTTTCCCTACATGCCACCCTTCTGCTGCACTGACACTGAACATTTGTGGTTCCTGCATATACCATTTTAATTTCCCTCCTCTATACCTTCTTTCATGCATTCCCTCTGCCCAGAATGCCCTGCCACATCTTCACCTTGTTAACTCCTACTCAGCCTGCAAAGTTCAGCTCATTTGAACCTCTTCCAGGAAGCCCTCCTGGTCTGAGGCAGAGGCATCCTTCCTTCCCTTGGTCTCCCAGCCCCTGGGTTCCCCTCAGTCTTAGCACTGTTTGCATGTATTGTTCCTGTCCATCTTTCCCATCAGACTGAGAGCACCTTGAGGGCAGGACCTGTGTTTGCTCCATCTGTCTTTCCAGGATCCAGAGACAGTATCAAAAGTGAAGAGCCCTTAAGGAGAGAGGCAGAGGCAGCAGCAAACCATTCTGAAAAACTGGTCAGAACCACATCCCAGTCAGACCCTGGATCTGGTCTGTACTATAGGACCATGATATGTCCCCATCAGTAGGCTCAGATCAGTGGATCTCCCAGAAGGGGCTTGCAAGCCCTGGCAAGGGTGCTGCCCTGGCAAGGGTGCTTGCTCCCAGCTGCCCACAGCAGTCCAGCCAGCTAAGGGCTGTGCAGGAACCTGTGGGAGCTGGCAGTAAGTCGGCAAGGGCAGTTGAATACAGGTACCTGGGTCAGGAAGATGGACTCTGTGCTCTTGGTGTCCTCATCTGACGCCTGCTCTGGGCTGAGATGGATGGCTGTGTCGCTCGGGCGGGACACAGTCTCTTCACTATGCACAGTGGAGTCGGAGCAGATGGGAGGCAGTGGCACAAAGGTCCGGTGGGGCAGGGAAAGGCCTTCCATGCCTTCAGAGGGTATCTTTGGCCCCAGAGAAGTGCTTTGGGCAGTGGGTAGCTCTTCAGCTTGCTCTGCCTCTGGCTCCAGCGTATCCCTGGAGGAAGACTTGATCGTGGTCACGCATGGGTGATGATGGAGCAGCAGAGGCTGCTTCGGCACCTTCGGAACTTGAGTTTTCACCTGTAATGGGAGAAGGGCTGGACTGGATTTGCTCCCTAATCAGGAATCTTTTCCCCTGGGCCTCGCTAGCCTAAGGCCACTTGTATAGCAGTCAGAGCACTGGGTAAGGACTCACAGAGAGGCAAGGGGGGAAATCAAACTTGTTTGGCATCTATGATATGCCCATGCATGACATAAGTTGTTTTATTTATACCCAGTGAATAATTATCTTCTTTTTGTAGGTGAGGAAACCGGGGTTCAGAGAGGTAAAATGATTTGTCCAAGGTCACAGAGTGCTGCAGGGCCAGAGCCTGGGCTATCTGATTCCAGTTCTGGGCTCCAGGCCTCATGCTGCATCCCTGACTGTATCACTCTGGTTCTCAGTAGTCTCACTCTTCAGATCAAGGCTTAATGTGGTGCCCTTGACTTTCCCCAGGGACTCCTAGAAGTGGGTGTTGGGGGATGGTCCTGTATTTTCTGGAAGATGGCAGCACCTGGCCCATGTCAGGATGCTGGCCTCTGTACCTTATGTAAAGATCTAAATGAGAAATCTCTTAGGGTTCAAGACCAAAGAAGCAGCTTCTTTCCTGTTGAACTGCTCAGTTTTATTAATCAATAAAAGCCTAGCACCATTCTCTCCCTCCTTTTTTGCCTCAGCTGCCAGGAGGCAGCCATGTGCCCTACTTACCTCAGCTGGGCTTAGTTTTGCCTCCCCTCTCTATTGACATAGTAGATTGTTTGTCAGAGGTATCTGGTCTACTTATATCTGTACTTTTACAGACTGTGTTGTGTAATGGAAAGAGCCCAAGCACTGTGGTTAAAAAAATATAGGCCAGAATATAGTTCTGTCACTTTGGCTTCCATTTCCTCCTTGTGAAATGGGAGAATAGTCCCTGCCTGCTATAGTGCAGTTTTCCCAAACGAGATGATTTGTGCAAATGTACCTAACAGAAAAAGGAGTGTGGACAACTGTTTTATAAAATAAGTTTCATTTTAAGAAAACATTTCCTTTTTGAAAATATGTAAAATCCCAGTGTTTAAACTTGAAACTTTAAACTTGGGCCTGAAGGACCCAGAGTCTTTTCTCAAAACCCAAGCCACAGGGGAACAGGCAGCACCGTGCCTCAGTGTCCAAAACAAGTGCCATCATTTGGCGGCTGATGGGAAGGGGTAACATTTATCCCTTCCTCTCACAGTTCTGTGATGGAGGAGGTCTGAAGGGAATGTTCTTTCTCGATCCCACCACTGCTTTCCCAGCCCTTCCCATGGGAAGAATGGATAATCTAATTGGTCAGAGGTTGATGGTCACTGGGCCCTCCTTCACTGGGGGGCTGGACTACTGGCCATCAAGAACAGGCTATTTTACCTTCCATTTGTGTTCTCATAAGCAAAGGGCTCACACGGCTTCTTGGTTACAGGCCTGCTCTGGGAGGTTCTCCATTTTCCTCCTGTTCTGTCCATGCCTAGGTATGAAAGTAGGGCCTGCAGCCTTTGTTCATGTAGCTGAGTGAGTAAAAGGCCCAGAAGTCTAATCTGCATCTCTAGCCCCATCTCCATACGCACACTGGGGCCATGTGGGCATCAACCCGTCTGGCTTCAGGACTAAGCTACATTCTCTGGCCTAGCCCGGAGGGTGTTTGCTTAGAGTAACAAAGCATTAGTTTGTTTCTCATTTAACCATTGGTATTTGTGTTTGTCTAACTCTATTAGTCAAAACCTTGGATGGAGAAGGGGTGAGGGGTCTCCTGGGCCCCAACGTTAACTTTTTTTTTTTTGAGACAGAGTCTCACTCTTTTTGCCCGGGCTGGAGTGCCGTGGCGTCAGCCTAGCTCACAGCAACCTCACACTCCTGGGCTCAAGAGATCCTTCTGCCTCAGCCTCCCGAGTAGCTGGGACTACAGGCATGTGCCACCATGCCCGGCTAATTTTTTCTATATATTTTTAGTTGTCCAGCCAATTTCTATTTTTTTTTTTTTAGTAGAGATGGGGTCTCGTTCTTCCTCACCAACATTAACTTTTAACAAGTAAGTTAGTTTACCTCTCTGAGTCTGTTTCCTCATCTGTTGTGAGGATTATGGGATAGTACTTATGCAATTGCTCAGCAAAGTATTAAGCATGGGTAAAGGACATGTAAAGGACTCTGCAAAGGACAGAGAGGATTCTGTACTTAGCATCCAGCTCACTCTGGTTCTGTTCCCTTCCCAGCTGGCGGATCCTTAGAGGAGGCAACAGACAAGGGGAAAGATGATGGTAACCTTGAAGTTCCATTTCCGACTTTCAGTGATTGCTCCAGTCCTCTGAGGATTCAAGACAAGAGCTTAGCTGAACAGAGGCAAGCTATAGAGGGGGTGGCAAGGGAATAACTGTATTTAACTTTTGGGATCAGCAAGGCTCAGTGCAGCTTTTGGCTTTAGAAGGACTAAAGTTCAGAACAGAGGAGCATTTCACAGAAATTTCTGAAATTCTAGATGAAAGAGGAATCTGACTTACTACATGGCATCTCCGAAGGCGAGTCTAAGAGTACCAGCTGGGAAAGTTGGAAGAGGAAGTAGACTGCTCTCAACATAAGGAAACACTTCCTTAAGATTCAGGCAGAAGATGTATTCTGGTCCTGACGCAGCCATTCTTAATTATTGTAGGTGACTATAACTTGCATTGATGTGAGTTTTGGGAGTTTATAATGTATTTTCACATCTGTTCTTTCAGTCAGTGCTCTGAGCAGCTCTGAGAGGTTTTAGAGTTGAGAAAAGTAAAGCTCAGAAAGAGAAACTCTTGCTCAAGGTCAGGCAGCTATGGAAAGTGATGGAACCGGGCTCATTCCTGTGTCTTCTGACTTCAAGGCTGGTTCCTCCCCACTTCTCCATAGCTCCTTCTCTGGGCTTTAGTTTCTCTATAAAATTAGGAGGTGAGACTCAGTGACCTCCAAGCCTGCTCCCTACTCTAACTTTGATTTTCTTGCCCCTCCTGGTTATATCTATATTTAACACAGCAAGAAAAGGAGAAGGCAATACTGAACCTAATGGAGAGATTCCAGACATTGTGGAAGAGAGCAGCTCTATCACCAGGTTAGTCTGCATGCATTAGAACAGGCTCCGTTCCTTCTGAGAGTGGGAGTCCTGCCTTGGAAGCCTTACCTTCCGCGATTCCTTCCGAGGTATCAAAATATGATGCTTAGCCTTTATTATCTTCCTTCGAATTAAGCGGATCCCCAGTCTCTCCTGGAGGAAGCTCTTCAGCAGTGGAGGGACCCCTGGTGCCATGATTGGAAAATAAGATTACTAATAGCTGACACTTATACTGGGGCTTACTATGTGCTAGGCACTGTTCAAATTGCTCTTAGGAGACAGGAAGTGTATTATTCCCATTTGATAGGCAAGGAAACTGAGGCACAGAGAGGTTAAGGAATTTGCCCAAGGTAACAAAGATAGTGTAGAGCAAGGATTAGAACATCACTGGTGTCACGTCAGGGCCTAGAACTCTAAAATTCTTCCAGCTGCTGTATCTTGGAGAGTAGGCTCCACTACTGACAGCATCGCTGCATTCGGCGTGCTCTGGGAGGAGAGGGCCCCGCATTTGGGCCTGCACTCCTCTCCAAGCAGAAAGTGGGAAACAAAGTCACAACAGACCTGTTCCACAAAGCAGAGTATAGCTTAAAGAGTTCACACAGGATCGAGATAATTTGGTATTCCATTCCCAACTCTGCCTCTTTCTTGCTGTGTGACCTTGGGCAGACTGTGAACCTCCCAGGGCTTCAGTTTCCACCACTGTCCATGGGGACAATAATGCCTGCCTCATAGGGTTACTGTCAGGATGAGCTGGTGCAGAGCAGGTGCTGAGCACTGCCTGCTATTTTCTCCATTCCCCAGTGTACTATGAACCTTGTCCATCCTGACACAGAGCAGAGTCCAGGCCCTCCCAGTGGAAATGAGGGTGCTCACATTGCTCCTTGGACACTGGCTTAGCGGGGGCAGGTTTGTGGGTACCATACCTCGTGTATGGGCCACCAGAGGGTTGTTATGAAAGATGAGCTCACAGAGAGATGGGAAGAGAGCTACTGGCAGGACAGCATCCTCCTTTGTAATCTGTAACAAATGCAGGAGAGATCATCAGGTTGACACCACCCCCTGCCTCTGCCCAGGTACATCTAGGCCCCATACAGCAGGGTACATGCTTGCTAAGATTGGGGGCAGAGGGGGAAGAGATGCTGCTGTGGATGGGACTCGCTGCTGGGCAATACGTTATCCCTGCAATATCACCTGGTAATGCCCAGAATACCTGGCCCCTCAAGTGTGAAATTCCACCATCACTGTTTCATGTTAAGAGTTAAGAATTTTTCTCCCCTTTCCACACTGGATATGTAGCTTAAACACACAAAGCACTTGTCTCAGAAAGAGTCTGGAAGGTTGGAAGAGCACTGACTTTGACTTTAGGGTACAATTTTTCTAACACTTCACCTTCCTCGATGCAAACCCTACACACCCCATCAGTCTGTCAACAGCACTCCTGATGGCCTCATTCACTGAGGCCAGTCCTGGGCATTGATCTGGGGAGGGATAGGAGACAAGAAGTCAGGGAAACCCACACAACTAAGGGATAAGCAGAGCCAGTGGTAAGGGAGGCTTCATAGCTATCTGGAACCCAGAGGCTGCCCTGTGAAGCCAGCCTGCAAGTGGTGGCTTATTGGCCAAGCTAGCCTCTGAAAGGCAAAAAATATATTGATACAACCTTTGCTAAGCAGAGTGCCTGGAACATCTAGGGACTATCTTGGGGTGGGAATCTATTAGCAATGTAACAGTATCAGGTCCATCAGTATCAGAAGGGCCAGAAGTAGGGCAGCAGCATATCAGACCCTTGGACACACTGAAAGATGGTGGGTCAGATGTAGGACTCATAGAAGGCACTAAGGTCCAAGGGCTGGAAGAGGGAGGGCACTTCAGTTTGACTTCCTCTGGAGTCTCACTGGGTAGCATGGGATTTCCACTAAGCAACTAACTTCTCTTTCATTTTTATTCATTTAACCAACAAATATTTACTGAATACCTACCACGTGACAAGCACTTTGTTGAGAATGAGCAAAAGAGTTACCATTCCTGCCCTCAAGGAGTACTGTCTAGTGGGAAAAACACTGAAGAAATAGTAACACAAAAGAGAGGAGATTTGCAATGTGTTAAGTGCCACAAAAGAGAGGTGTATGAATTACTAGGGTGATCTGACCTAGTCAGAGAGGTAAGAGAAGGTGTCCCTGAGATCTAAAGGAGGGGTAAGAAGTATTTAGTGACTGCAGTGGGGGGATGAAGTATGTGGCACAGACAACTCTATATTAACCCAAACCATTTTCTTTACCTTTAGCACATGCTAGATTATATCTACTAGCCTCCCAGGTGGTTAGGTATGGTCGTATGACTCAGTTCTAGCCAGTGCAACATGGATGGAAGTGATAAATGCTACTTCCAGGTACAGCCTATACAAAATCTCCTGTACCTCCTCTACTTCCCTCCCTCTGCCACACTCCCCCTGCTCAACCGTCTGTACCCACCAGGTATACAGGGTCCAATAAAGTACTCTTAAGACTCTAGGAGATTACAGAGCCATAGCCAGAGGGGACTTGGGTCTCTGAATGATCATATGGAAGGCCATCTGCAAACCAGGAATATTCACAATGGACTTTGCAAAAGCAAAAAATAAACTTTTATTGTGTATAAGTGATTGAGATGTTTAAGGTTGTTGCAGCAGCCAGTAATGCCTCACTGCAGACAGGAAGTATTCTATGCAAAGAGAACAATGTGGGAAAGGCCTCATAGCCTGCTGGAGGAATTTAAAGAAGGCAAGTGTGACTAAAAGTGGAGAGAAAGAGAGCACTTGGTGCAAAATGAGGCTGGAGATGCAAGAGGGGCCAGACCAAAGGAGTTAAAAATTTTGGTCCTTGGGGAACACATTAGATGGATTTTAGAAATATAAGCACATGAATCTGACAAGACTTGGTGATGGATCAGATATGGGCAGACTGGGGGGTAAGGTGATGTAAAGGAGAGAGAAGCATCAAGAATGACAACCAATTTTGGCTTGAGTACCTGGATGGATGATGGGAGCTATTCGCTAAGATAGGGAACAATGAAAGAAAAAAATTTGAAGAGAAAAATATCATTAATTCACTTTGGATATATGCAAGCTGGAGGTACCTTTCAGACCTCCAAGTAGAGGTGTCAAATAGGCAGTTGGATACACTGGTCTGGAATACAGAGGAGAGGTCCACATTGGAGTTACAAATTTGTGAGTCACTGTTCATGGGCCAATGGGTATCTGAAGTCATCCCTAGGAAAAGAGTGGACAGTGAGAGGAGAAAAGGGACTAGGAGTGGGCCTTGAGGGATTGTAACACTGGACCTAGACCAGGGATCAGCAAACCTTTTCTGTCAAGGCCAGATATTGTTTTAGGCTTTGCAGACTATAGGTCCCTATTGCAACAACTCAACTTTACTGTTATTGCACAAAAGCAGCCATAGACAATTCAGAAACAAATAGATATGGTGGCTCTTTTCCAATAAAATTTTATTTATGGACTCCAAAATCTGAATTTCATATAATTTTTATGTGTCATGGAATATTATTCTTGTTTTTATTTTTTTAATCATTTAAAAATGTAAAAATCACTTTTAGCACACAGGCTGTACCAAAACCAGGGTTGGCAAACATGGCCTGGGCCAAATTTGGCCTACCATCTGTTTAATAAAGTTTTATTAGAACACTCCTTTCTCATTCATTTACATGTTGCCTTTTGTCCTACAAGTGCAGAGTTGAGTAGTTGCAACACAGTAAAATATTTATTATCTTGCCCTTTACAAAAAAAGTTTGCTGACCTTTTGTCTAGACTCCAGAGAAGGAGGATAAACCTACAAAGGTGCCTAAGATGTGTTGATAAATGACTATAATGGTGGTTAAAGTGGCTGCAGAATCTCTTGTGTGCAAATCAGGGGGTCAAGAGGCAACAAATACATAATAGGGGATGCAGAATTTAATTTTGTTAGGATGCAAAATTCCATCCATCCAAAGTTGAAGGTTACAATTAAAATTGATAAAAAGTTGAATGATACTTAGGGCATGCATGTCATATTTTCTGTGAAATTAAGCCCTAGCTGAAAGATAAGGGTTTAAGATTCTGGCTGATGTACCAAGTAGAATCTGGCCATCAGCCTAGCCTATTCCCTACAGGGTGAGTTAAATGTTTCTGGAAATACATTTGGGTTCCAATGATAACTTTAAATTTCTATTCAATCTCATTGGATTAAGGAGCATATAACAGTCTCAAATTTATGAACTAAGTAAATATTAAAGATTAAATGAACGTGATTACTTTTGACACAAAAAACTGCTAGATTTTGAGTAAATATTCTAGATGTACAAGTTCTATTTGAAGGCAGAATTGACTTTAAAGTTTGTAACTTTAATAAATTGAGTATTAATTTCAACACAGGAAGGTGTTCCTTAACATGATCAAAATATTCATCTAACAAACTTATTGAGCATATATCATGTATCATGTAGTGTTCTAGATGATAAGAATATAGATGTAAGCAAAACCAAAGTCCTAGTGTTAAAAAAAAAATTACAGTAGTAGACAACTGATAATTAACAAAAAGATGTATAATTTGTTAGATGGTAACTATCATAAAGAAAAACACCATTTAAAAACTCAAATACAAATGTAGAAAAATGGAAAGAGTACTGCTCCAAACTTTATAAGAAGAAAAAAATAGCTGAGTAACCTATAGTCATAACTTTTCTTGAGTCCAACAGAGAGCTAAGGTCTCAGGGCAATCAGATGGCCTGAAATCTAAGGAAAGACTCGCACCTCCAAGGAGAGATGGGACATGAACACCGGCTCACCTGTGGCAGAACACAAGTGCCACACAAGCATTTAACACATTGACTGCCACACTAGAAAAAAATTTTTTTACCAGGCCATGATGTTTTATTATGAAAACAGAATAAAAACTTAGAAAACAAAACTATCCTTTCTAATTTAATGAAAAATGAAATTTATTGACTTCTATTCATTTAATCCCCGTTTTTAGAATTTATCAATATTAATTGTAACAATAAGAACATCAAGATTTTCATGAGCAAACTGCAGAGTTTTGCCCAGTTTTTGCTTCACAAAGCCCTGGGCTCAAAACAAGCATGAGTTAAATATAACTCACATGGCAGTTACTGTGTTAAGAAGAAATTGGCTAAACATTTTAATGACTTGCTGAAGACCAAGCCTGGCTCAGGGTAAGAGAGTAGAACCCCTGAGAGCTGCAGACACTTGAGGAGTTCACACCCAATTGTGTGGGAAAGATTGGAGGCAGGAGAGAGATTGGAGACAGCCTTCCTTCGTGGTGTGGGCCTGTAGGAGAGCAGCTGCCACTGCAGGAAAGGCAGGAAGCCTTGCCAGCCCTTCTGTCTACTGAACAAAAGCCTTCAGCTGCTGAGGAAGTTTAGCAAACCCTGTCAGCCCAGGACACTGCATCTGGGGAAGAGAAATAATAAAAACCCACTACTCAGGGAGTAGGGGCAGGAAGCCAACTTGGGCCCAGTACATTAGAGGTCTCCTACTGGTAAGACAGAGATAGGAATACTGAGAAAGGCCATCCTTGAGACACAGAGACCTAGGGCTGCCTAAGACGGGCTGGAGCCTCCCTTTGGTCCCTACAACCAGACTAGCAAACACTAAGTAACAAGCAAAAGCAGTTTACTGCTGAGGGAGAGGAAAAGAGTGTAAAATAAACCCCTCTGAGGTGCAGGCACACAGGAAAGGCTTAAAGCTGAGGATAGAGCAGGAACACTGAGTAAAATATTCTGGAACATTTGCAAGAACCAACTACATGCTGTCTAAAAGACATGCCCCCTAACTATAAAGATATATGTAGATTGCAAGTAAAAGTATAGGGAGAGATATACCACACAAATAGTAAGCATGAGAAAGCTATGCAACTATATTAAAATCAGACAAGATAGACATCAAGACAAGGAGTATTATTAGAGGAAAAGGGAGACAATTCATAATAATAAAAGTATCCATAAATTAGATAGATATAACAATTCTAAATGTCTATACACTGGATAGCGGACTTCAAATACATGGAGCAAAAACTGACATGACTAAAGGGAGAAACAAATCCACAACCACATCCAGAGACTGTGACACACTACTCTCCGTAATTGATGGAACGAACAGACGAAAGTACAGAGAAGATTCGAGCAACACTACCAACCACCTTAACGTAATCAATATTTATAGAACACTATCTCCCAAAACTTCAGAATACATTTCTTCCTAAGTGTACATGGAATGTCACTAAGATAGACCATAGGGTGGAACATAAAAAAAGTTTAAACAGATTTCAGAAGAATGAAATCTTACAGATTATTATCTGCCCACAATAGTATTCAATTAGAAATAAAAAAATACAAGACATTTAGAAGAGCTCCATATTTGGAAATTGAACACCTCACATCTAAACAACCCATGGGTCAAAGAAGAAATCACAAGAAAAAATACTTTAATTGAATGAAAAAAACACATGATATATCACAATTTGTAGAACACAGCTAAAGCAGTGCTTAGAGAAGAAATTTATAGCTATACATGTTTATACTAGAAATACAGAAGATCTAAATCAATGATCTAAAATTATATTACTTAGGGAGTTAGAAAAGGAGCAAATTACATTTGCTGTAAGTAGAAGAACAGAAATAAAATTATGAGCAGAAATCAATGAAATGGAAAACAAATAATAAAGAAATCCAGTGAAACCAGAAGCTAATTTAATTTTAAAAAGTCAATAAAAAGGATAACATTTTGGATATCCAAAATGGATATCCAAATGGATATTATGGATCACTAAAATAAGAGAAGACACAAATTACCAATTTCAAGAAGAGGGACCCATAACACATCTATGGCCCCCTGATTTTCGGCAAGGGCGTAAAGATCATTCAGTGAGGGAAAGAATAGTCTTCGCTAAATGGAGTTGAGAACACTGGATATCCACGTGCAAAAGAATGAAGGTAATGCCTATTTCACACCATATATAAAGATTAACTCAAAAAAGAACAAAGACCTAAGTATACAGCTAAAATTATACAACTCTTAGAAATAAACACTTTAGGAATTTAGCTGTACCAACTGCTTGCCATAGAAGGAATGTAAGCAGAGTATCTTAAAAGATTCTTGCATTTCAGACTTAAGTAGGGCTCAATTAGTGGAGTTTTACAGAAAATCAAACAGGCATGGATATTGGAAACATAGAAGAAAAATATGTTAAATCTGTCCCATTCACTTTACATTTGCGGTTCCCTTAGGCTAAAACATTTCTTACCTCACTGGACACTCCCTCTTCACCTGAAACTCACTGGGTCAGATCCCAGCTTAAACACCACTTCCTTGAGAACTTTCCCTGATCCTAAATATAGGTTAGCCCCCTCCCCACCATAACATGCTTCACAGCACTGTGGACTTCTTCATAACGCTAAGCATGCTTATACTGGGATGAGTTGTCCAGTATCAGTCTTCCTAGGTGACAAGCTCCAGAAAGGCAGAGGCTGAGTCTTTCCTTCCATAGCTGTATACCCAATGCCTAGTACAGAGCCTGGCACATGGTAAGTGCTAAATAAATATCTGTGACTGAATGGATGGACTCCTGCCTTGGCCTGAACTCTCTTCACTTTCTCCACCCTGAGAATTCCTAAGCCCGTATACCTATAATGAAGGGAATTGGAGGGTTGGCCTGTAGGCCAGACTGGCTCACATCCCACCCTCCCATCTGTGCCCCTGAGAAAACAGAAGAGAAGCAGAAAGTCACCTTGTTGTAGGCCAGGCTAAGGTACCTCAGCTCCGGGAAGGGTGGGGCCAGTGTCTGGTTCCTGACCTTCAGTGACTTCACAGGAAGAATCTCAAATATGGGAGGAAGTGTACATACTTTGGTTGTCTTAGAAGGAAAAAAAAAGTCAAAGTCAAAGTGCCCTAACTGATAATAAAGAAATTGAGGCTGCCAAGGGCCAACAGATCCTTCCTATGTAGTGTGGGGGAAAGAATGACCTTCCCAGAGAGACTTGGCCAAAAGAGACATTTGGGTCACAAGGGGAGATGTCACCATCAACCTAGAATTCTGGCTCCAAGTTCTCTGAGGTCACATGGTGGACTAATTCTCCAGCACCCAGAGTTCCAGTTTCAAGCCACAGGTAACATAGCGCTGGAGCAGACATCAGAGGTACTTCGTGGCCACCTCCCTTCCTCTGTCCTACAGCAGCTTATCCTCAATTGGCCCTTTTCCCCAGCTGGGCAAAATTTCTCCAGAAGGCAAAGAGGCAGGTGCTTGTGTTGTAAAGGGACTTTTCCTAGTGGGGAGAGGGAAAGCAGGAGTGACTTGAGCCTTGAACATCTGGTCTGATGGGGTAGCCCACATCCTACAGTGGAAGTTCTTCATTTGAGGATGAGATAGCAGCTAGGTCTTGAGTGATTTCCACTGGTCTTGGGACCTGAATGTGGCATGGTGCATCTGGGTCACTTGTAAGGTCATAGTCTCTCCAACTACTCAGACTGACTCAAGTTCAACATGTCTGATCAAGCAAAAAAAGGAAATTGCTGGATTAATCGTACCTAACTCAGTTTACTCACTGTTTCCTTGAATTAGATGGACCCAAAGGATATTACAAGGGTAGATGCTGGGCTAATGATTAGGTACAGATGAATTAGATTCTGTTCTCCATTAATCACTATGCAATATTGAGCAAATCACTGAGCATTTGTGGAGCACCTACTTTAGGCCAAATATTTAGTGCCATTCTGGGTCAACATGTAAAGCCACACAAGTGGAACAGGTAAGTTATGGGTGAGAAAACAAAAACCAGTTATCATGTTTGGGAACTCAGATAACTCCTTTCTCCAGGTGATCCCAAGACAATCTCTGAGAGACCAGGGTGGAATGTGGTGGCAGTCTGATAAGGCAGTCTCCTCTACTGTGCAACTCCCTGCTAGGAGCAAGGCTGTGTGAGCCAAAGGGGGCAAGTCAGACTGGAACACAGAAAAGAAAATGCCAGAGAGTTGGGTTTTGGAGTGTGCTGACCCAAGGGTATGACTAGCCCTGCTGGGGGCAGAGAGGGCCCTGTCTTAGGGGAGAGTGCATCTGATTTTTATAGAGAGGGGCCATTAAAAATCTCAACTATCCAACTCACTCTCTAGATTCCAAAATGCCAGAGAGTTGGGATCTGAGCACTGAGCAATCCTACGATTATCTGTCACTTCTGTGGTAGACTATTTAATGGCCACAAGCCCCTCCATCACATATGCATGCCCATCTGCACTGTGACCTTGCTGCTCCTCCCATTCAGAGGTGGAGACCATATCTCTACTCTCTTGAAACTAGAATGACCATTGTATTATATAATAAAGAACTTGTCTGGTCTTCTTCCAGGTTCCGAGCACTGAGCTTCTAAAACCCTTGGAATTTCCTGAATAATAGGAATGTCTTTGTTATACAGGACTAACACCCGAGTTTATTCTAATGGGATGACTCAAGATGAGGCCACAGTAGAAGGAACCACCATGGGATTAGAAGGTTGGAGCTTTGAGCCAGCCTGACCTCTGGGAAGCAGGGAAGGGAGAGATTGAGTTCAGTCACAATGGCCAGTGATTTTCTAGGAAAAGCTCTGGACTCTGAGGCTTGGGTGAGCATTCTGGTTGGTGACCATATCAATGTGCTGGGAGGGTGACGTGCTCTAATTCCATAGGAAGAGGACACAGAATCTGCATTTGAGACCCTCTCAGACCTCACCATATATATCTTCCATTTGGCTATTCCTGATTTATATCATTTATAGTAAAACTGTAATTTTAATAACCCTTTCCTGAGTTCTATGAATTTTTCTATTAAATTGCTAAACCTGAGTAGGTTGTGGAAAACTCGTGAATTTATAGCCAGTTGGTCACAAGTGCAGATAGCTTGGGGACCCCCAAACTTGTGGCTGGCCTCTGAAGTGAGGGCAGTCTTATTGGGAACTGCTCTGACTTGTGGGGTCTGCACTAACTCTGGGTAGTCAGCATGCACTGCAGCATTATACTGGTGTTTTGACTCTGCTTTGACCAATAGAATGTGGTATGAGTGATACTATTTGAATTTAAAAACCTTGTAATTTGCCCTTGCTCTCTAGAAACCCTGATGCCACCATATTGTAATGAAGTCCAGACTGAAAAGACCACATAGAGATACCAAGCCATGCCAGCTGTCCACCTGAGCCCAGCCCCTGGCTAATCTGCCAGTTGAATGCAGCTGCATGAGGGGGCTCTGGTGAAACCAGTAGAAGCACCTAGGCAACTCAAAGAATTATGAGAAATTATAAATTGCTATTGTTTAGTCAATAATTGTTGGGTTGGTTTGGTTGGGATGGTATGCAGCAACAGTTAACTGATACAATTTCTCACACAATTGTATGTGTGGGACAGTAGTGTACTAAGCTGCCTCCCAAGGATACAGGTCGGTTAAATGTACAATTGCACTACTTACTGTAAATGAATTAATCAATATTTAGTTTATGTGCATCAGTCTCCATGAGCTTGGTTAGTGAGCATCTGCTCTGAGAGAAAAACCAATTTTCTGTGCTGACAAAAATCAAGTGTCTAAGTGACACCAAGGATTAGACCCTGGATAATGGTCTATCTGGTAAAGACCTTTTCAGCTTTTGGGGACTCTTGTTAAGAAGCTGCTGGGCTTCGTCCTAGTGGCAGCCCCACTTCAATGCCAGTTTTATCAATTGAGGCAGCCACCGTTATTACATTATGCTGAATAGCATGTAAGGACGATGAGAGCTAGACTGTGGGCTGATGAGGTCAGGGCGTGTCTGTCTAGTTCACTACTATACCTCCAGTGGCTAGCACAATACTTGACACCCCATAGGTACTTGGTAAATATCTATTCAATGATTGGGCTTCCTCAGCGTGATGTATAGAAATGCCTCTCATGGCTCCATTAACTGTTTTGTCTATTAAAATTAATATTCTAACTCAAGAACACAATTATAAAGTAGTCAGTTCCTACCTCTGAGGTTGAAAATCCCGGGTAAGATGAGAACACAACCTCTGAAACAAAAGAGAAACAGAATGAAGGTTGGTGAGAGCACTCACTGACCCCCCAGAGAGGCCAGGGTCTGGGTCTTCCATCCACTTATGTATAGCAGGGTTCCTCCTAGCGGGGGTACTCATTGGTCCTCAGCTCCAATGCTAACTAGGAAGAGGTGCTGGCTGTGACAACCATCAGGTAATAGGTCCCTTTGCACTTAGGATAACATCCAAACTTCTTAGCCAAGCTTCTGAGGCCCTGCATGATTGGGCCCCTGTCTACTTCTCCAATCTCACCTCATGCTACCTTCTCTCTCACTCATTATATTTCTGCCACATTGGCCTTTCTAACTTTGTAACATGCAAGTGCTTTCTAGCCTCATAACTACTGGGGAGTCCGTATTGAGCAGGAAGCTAACCAATTGTCTTAGAAGAGAGAAATGTAGATAAAAGACATTCTGTCAGAGGATCTGAATATACTATTTGTTATATTAGTAGAAACAGAATGTATTAAATCAGTGAGTTCAGGAGAGATACCAAGAACAACCAGCAGCATGGTCATAAGGAGGAGGCTGCAGAGTGGTTTCATTCTTGGGACCATCAGAATGAGATAAGCCAATAAACAGCTGGATTCAACCTACTAAAGCAGAGCATCTTCTGGGACTGGATCCCGTGCAGACATCACTTACCTTTATCCTACTTAATGGGACCCCTTCCACATGTTACTGACATTATAATGAGAAAGCTCACATGAAAAGGAGGTAAATTGTACGAGGGGATGGAAAAACACATGACATAAATAATTTCTCCTACTATGAGGGTCTGCAAGGGTGTTTGGGAAAGGTTTGTGCAATGTACAAAGTAGGAGTTCTCTGGGGGATGGGCCATGGTGGCAAGTGTGGGTGCTAAGCAGTGATACTCTGGAGAAACAGAGCACATCTAGGAAGATGGGCTATAGCACACTGTGCCTGAATGTAAATCCTGCCCCTCCTCACAATCACAGAAAGCAACTCCAGAAATTAAAACCTGCATTTTAATCTTCTGATTATGGACTGTTACATGGAAAAGTGAACAATCAAGAATCTCCTAATATTTGAGGAAAATCAATAGTATAAAAAAAGTCATGAAATATAAAATAGGAAGAATTAACATCTGAAAAACAAGAGTTTATTTAACAAAAAGAAAACTTCAGAATAGAATAAATAATATCCTCTGAGAAATTAAAAAGGATATTTCATTCCTAAAAGATTTTTGTGGAAGCAAAGCTATTAACAATTTTGTAAATTTAAAATATGATAATTAAATAAAGGACCTTAAATGTGCTAGAGTTGAAGAGCTAATTCATAAATAGAAGACTGAGCTGAGAGACTCTCAGAATGCAGTACAAAAAAACAAAGAGAAGACGGCAGAATATCAGGTAACCGGCTCATATCCCCCTATAACAAGAATTTTGCATCCATCCACAGTCAAGTCTCTCTGCAGGAGCCTCAGGATACGGGTAGGAGTTTGTGAAACTCTGGTAAAACCCAAGACCTTGAAGGATCATTTAAAACTTAACTTTGATCATAAAAAAGAAAAGACAAATGAACGAACACCTGGGTTCCTCTATTCCTCCTTGAGCTGTGCAGTGGCTGCAGGCATGCCCATCGTTCCTCAGTGTCTAGGCGTTCAGAATGGCGCCTGGCTGAAGCTGCTTTAGGCTCAGATGCCTGTGGGATTCTGTGTGGGTTCCCTTTCTGTAGCAACATATCTGTGCAATCTCCAAGCAGTTACCTATGGTAGGCCTGAGACCTGTGTGGGCCAGAGGCTTCTCTTGTAGCCAAGATCATCAAAGCTTATCTCAGAGAGTGGAACTCTGGGATCTTCTCTCTTACTGTTTCCCCATGTCCAGAAGCTTCCCCCAGCTGTTAGTCCTCAGCTGGACAGGTTGCCCTGAAACCTCTCCTTACCCACTTTTGCTGCTTCTCTAGTGGATGTTAGCATTCTCTCCTAGACAATATGTTCAAAATGTGAGGCTCTGCTTACTATTCTGGTTCCTCCCCACAGAAGAGGCACATACTACCTGTGTCTAGTCAGCCATCTTGATCCTCTCCCTCTTAGTATGGCTTTTGTTGTATCCCAAGGGTTCTGGTATGTTGTGTTTCCATTTTCATTTGTTTGAAGAAATTTTTTAATTTCCTTCTTAATTTCTTCATTGAGCCATTGGTCATTCAGAAGCATGTTGTTTACTTTCTATGTATTTCTGCAGTTTCCAAAGTTCCCCTTGTTATTGATTTCTACTTTTATTTCTTTATGGTCAGAAGAGATACTTGATATGATTTCAACTTTTTTGAATTCGTTGAGACATAGGGTCTGTCCTGGAGAATGTTCCATGTGCTGATGAAAAGAATGTGAATTCTGCAGCAGGTGTTCCCAATCTCCCTTTGAAATGTCCCCACTGCTTTGCTGTGGGCTGCCACTGAGGCTAAGACTTGAGTGGACAGCAGTTTTCACAGTTTGTCAATCACGCTGCTTACCTAGCCAGAGTCTCAGTCCTTCCAGTTGCAGGTTCAAGGTGCCATTTTGAGAATTTGACACTGGGCTGCACCCTGCCCCCAGGCTGAGTTTGGAGTGACAGGGCTACAGCCCACACCTGGCTGGGGAGGGGCAAGGAAACCAGGCTTTTCAGTATGCATCTGGGATGGTGACCACTATCCTGCAGCTGGCTGCTGGGCCTGAGTCTTGGGTGAACTGCACTCCCCATAGTTTCCGGCCAGTGCAGCCTGGCTGAGAACAGCTCCAGCCTCTCTGGTCACAGGCCCAAGGCACCATTTTGGGACTTTAAGGCCAGGCAGTGCCCTGCCCTTGGCTAAGTTCGGGCTAAATGGGAGCACCCACCAACTGAGGAGGGACAGGGGAGCCCAAACTCGCCTACATACTCCTGGGACAACTCCCACTATTCTGCTACCAGCTGCAGTGAAACTGAGTTGCTAGCGGATAGTACTCTTTTCAGCATCTTGTCCACACTGTTTGCCTGGAAGGGGCGCCACCCTCTTCAATCACAGGCCCAAGGCACCAGTTTGGGAGTTCAAAGCTGGGCAGTACCCTGCCCTCTGGGGCTAAGTTTGGGCTGATGGAGCTGCAGCCCTTTGCAGCTGAGGAGGAACAAGAGAGCCCAAGATCTCCTACATAATCCTAGAAAATTCCCACCACCCTGCTACAGGTGCCTGCAAGACTGAGACATGAGCAGACTACACTCCCCACAGTTCCTTGCCCATGCTGCTTGCCTGAAAGGGACCCTGCCCTCCAGATTGCAAGCCCATAGCTGGCATCATTTTGAGAGTTTAATGCTGTGCCCCACCCTTCCCTCAGGCCAAGTTTAAGGTGATGTGGCTGCAACTGCCACCCAGCCAGGAAGGTATGGGGAGACGAAGGTCCCCTAAGCTTACTTTGGACGATATCCACTGCCCTATTACAGGCAGCTATAGGAAAGAGGACTAGCCTGCTCAATCCATTGCAGCTGCCACTAACACCCAGCACAGACCACTTGGGTCCTAGTGGGTTACTCCAGCTGCTACTGCCACCACTCACATCACACCAGTTGCTCAGGGGCCTGAGAATCTGCACACACACCCAGCCCTCTGCTCCAACTACTAGCTTCTGAGAAGTCCACCTGAAAGCCCAAGAACTGGCCCCCCAAGACACACTAACACCACTGCCAGTGTAATCTGCTCTGGGACCTAACATCAGGCATACTCAGCTTGCTGGTTCCACCACTGGGCCCAAAGACTGGCTCGGCAGGCATTCGAATCCCCAGTAAAACTTCACCACAGCCTCAACTAATACCTGTTCCTGTTCCCTAAGCCAAGAAATCACAGATACCATTGACCCTTTTTATTGCCTAAGAAATAATACAAAGACCACACTATTGCAGGCACCCAAAATCAAAGCCCAAGTGTCCTACTCAACAAACAACATATATACATCTTCAGGAAAAAATTCTCCCCTTCAAAACCAATTTCAAAATATCAGAACAAGTGACTGCTCTATCAGATGCACAGAGATCAATGTAAGGACACAGGAAACATGAAAAAGGAAATATGTCACCACCAAAGGATTGAAACAACTATTCAGCAATGGATACCAATCAAAAAGAATAACTCATAATGCCAGATTAAGAATTCCAAATATTGATTCTACAGAAGCTCAACAAGATGCAATAAATGGTGCCAAGAAAACTGAATATCTGTATGCAGAAAAATGAAACTAGATCTCCATCTTTCACCATACACAAAGTACAAAAATATAAAATGGATTGAAGACTAAATGTAATACCTGAAACTATGAAATTACTAAAATCAAACATTGGGGAACACTATAGGTCAATGGTCTGGGTAAATATTTTTTGGGTAAGACCTCAAAAGCACAGGCAACAAAATAAAAATAGAGAATTGGGATTACATCAAGCTAAAAAGCTTCTGCACCACAAGGAAATAACAAAAAAAGTAAAAAGACAACTTACAGGATAAAATATCTGCAAACTATCCATCTGCTAAGGGATTAATAACCAGAACACATACGGAACTCAATTCAACAGCAAAGAAAAAGAGAAACCTAAATAATCTGATTTAAAAATAGCCAAAGAACTGAATGGACATTTCTCAAAATAGGACATACAAATGGCCAATAAGTATATGGAAAAAATGCTGAGTATCACTAATCATCAGGGAAGTGCAAAGCAAAACCACAATGAAATATCATCTCATCCCAGTTAGAATGGCTGCTTTCAAAAAGACAAACAAATGCAGGTGAGGATGCAGAAAAAGGGGAATTCTCCTGCACTGCTGATGGGAATGTACAGTAGTACAGTCACTATGGAAAACAGTATTGAGGTTCCTCAAAGAACTAAAAATAGAACTATTAATACCATATGATCCAGAAATCTAACTGCTGGGTGTATATGCAAATGAAGGGAAATCAGTATATCAAAGAGATATCTGCACTCCCATGTTTACTGCAGCACTACTCACAATAGCCGAGGCATAGAATCAGCCTAAGTGTTTGTTTACTTAGGTTGATGAAATGGAAAAAGAAAATGTGGTAAATATACACAATGGAATATTAGTCATAAAAAAGAATAAAATCCTGTCAATTGCAGTAACATGAATGGAACTGGAGGTTCTTATGTTGGGTGAAATAAGGCAGGCATGGAAAAAGAAATATAGTGTGCCCTCACTCATATTTGGGAGCAAAAACTGTGGATCCCATAGAGGTAAAGAGTAGTATGGTGGTTACCAGAGGGTGGGGAGGGAAGCGGGGAGGGAGGGATGAACAGAAGTTGGTTAAGGGGTACAAAAATCAGTTAGATAGAAGTAATATGTTCTAGTATTCAATAGTACAGTAGGGAAATTATAGTTAACAAAAATTTATTGTACATTTCAAAACAGCTACATGAGAAGATTTATAATATTTCAACACAAAGAAAAGATAAATGTTTGAGGTGATGGATAGCCCACTTACTCAGATTGGATCATACACATTGTATACAGCTATCAAAATACCACTTGTACCCCAAAAATATGTACAACTAATTTATTAGTTTATTTTAGTTTATTTATATATCAATAAAAAGACAAAGAAATAGAGTTGACCCTCCTTGAGCAACACAGGTTTGAATTGTGTAGGTCCACTTATACATGGATTTTCTTCTGGCTCTGCCACCCTTGAGATAGCAAGACCAACCCCTCCTCTTCCTCCTCTTCCTTAGCCTACTCAACATGAAGATGAAGGGGATGAAGATCCTTATGATGATCCACTTCCACTTAATAGTAAATATATTTTGTCTTCCTTATGATTTTCTTAATAACATTTTCTCTAGCTTCATTGTAAGAATACAGTATATAATAGATATAACATACAAAATATGTGTTAATTGGCTGTTTATGTTATAGGGAAGACTTCTGGTCAGTAGTAGGCTATTAGTAGTTAAGTTTTGAGGGAGTTAGACGTTATACACATGGGGAGCTGGTACCCTTAACTGCCATGCTGTTTAAGGGTCAACTGTATAAAGTATGACAGAAAAGAGGAACAGAAGATAAACCCCAAACTTTCAGCATCTCATGGAATTTCAGAGTAAGACTACACAGAGTACAGAAAGGGGGAAATAAAAATAATTTTTTCCAAGATCAAGGAAACCACATATCTTTGACCAAAAGAACCCTCAAAGTACCTAACAAGATAAACAAAAAGTTGTATACCTAGATGCATCCAAAGGGTAAAAGGGAAATATTAAGCATTTCCAAAGAGCAAACATAGGTTTCCTATAAAGAAATGCAATCGGAATGGAATCAGACTTCTTACTGCAACAATGGGCCTAGAGGGCAATGAGTAGTATCTTTAAAGATTTAAGGGAAAACCATTTTAAGGCTCGAATTCTCTACTCAACCAAACTAGCATTCAAGTATGAAAGATAATTTTGGGTGTTTAGGGACTCATCTACTTCACACAAACCCTCTTTGAAAGAATCATTCAAATTGCAAAATGAAAAGCAACATAGAATGGGAAGCTATTTTTGTGACAGCAAGAAAGGGAAATATTTCTTAAATAAGAACCTAAAAGCATATACTATAAGGTAAAATTGGATAGATTTGGTGTTATGGCTGATATGACTCCCTCCAATTTTTTTTTTTTTTTTTTTTTTTTTTTTGAGACAGAGTCTCACTCTGTTGCCCTGGCTAGAGTGAGTGCTGTTGGCATCAGCCTAGCTCACAGCAGCCTCATACTCCTGGGCTCAAGCGATCCTTCTGCCTCAGCCTCCCGAGTAGCTGGGACTACAGGCATGTGCCACCATGCCCAGCTAATTTTTTCTATATATTTTTAGTTGTCCAGATAATTTCTTTCTATTTTTTTTTAGTAGAGACGGGATCTTGCTCTTGCTCAGGCTGGAGCAAATATTTATTGAGTACCTATGTGCCAGATGCTGTTCTAGGTATAGATAAAACAGTAAACAAAGTAGACATGAACCCATGCTCTCATATATCTTATATTCTGATGGGGAGAGACATAAGTAAACAAGAGAAATAAGTAAAATATAGTTAAACTCTTATAATCTGGGTGAATGATGGTGGTTGCT
>CAUYSK010027025.1:0-20458 GCA_963575035.1 Avahi laniger | reverse complement strand
ACTCTGGGAGGCCGAGGCGGGCGGATTGTTTGAGCTCAGGAGTTCGAAACCAGCCTGAGCAAGAGCGAGACCCCGTCTCTACTAAAAATAGAAAGAAATTAATCGGACAACTAAAAATAGAAAAAATTAGCCGGGTATGGTGGCGCATGCCTGTAGTCCCAGCTACTCGGAAGGCTGAGGCAGTAGGATCGCTTGAGCCCAGAAATTTGAGATTGCTGTGAGCTAGGATGACGCCATGGCACTCTAGCCCGGGTAAAAAGAGTGAGACTCTGTCTCAAAAAAAAAAAAAAGTTTATCCGTAGTATTATTCTAGAATTATATTAGCATATCCACTTTCCATTTTCTTTAATCACAGATAAGGTAAGAATGGTATATAATCTTACTGATAACATAAACAGTCAATTAACCAATATTTTGTATGTTATATATATTATATACTGTATTCTTACAATAAAGTCAGCTAGAGAAAAGAAAATGTTATTAAGAAAATCTGAGAAAATATATTTACTATTCATTAATTAGAAGTGAATCATCATAAAGATCTTCATCCTTAGGCAGAGGAGGAGGAAGAAGAGGGATTGGTCTTGCTGTTTCAGGGGTGGCAGACGTGAAATAAAATCCACATATAAGTGGACCCCCACAGTTTAAACTCATGTTGTTCAGGGCTCAGCTGTACATATATATATGATCATTTAGTAAGTACCATTGATAGGATATAGTATTTTCAAAAGATAATAGTATAATTCTATCTGTAGAGTACAACAAATAGCATGTCTACATTTTTATTCATCTATTCACATTATATCTAACCAAATGAAATTTCTACTTAGGATACTTAGAGAAATCTTCTTGAAAAAAATTTCATTTCGAATCTCGACAGGAACATAAACTTTGGATATGTCAGCATGAGAAGAAAGGGCCTCCTGGAAATGGTAGCATGAGTCCAGAAAAAGAAGTAGGAGATGCCAGAAAGTTTACAGGAAATAAAAAGAAGTTAATCTTGGCTAGAATGAAGGAAAGATCTTCCCTCTTTAATTGAGGAAAAAAGCTTGGTTACCAATTTGGGATAAATTTTTACCTAAGAGGAAATTCTTACATTCAGTGAACAACTTTTTATTTGGTCCTCAGTCTCTGATAACCTTGAGCTTGGTTCTAATTGGTGATATAAGACTATGTAAAGATGTACTCCTTATTCTCAAGTGGTATGTGTTCCAGATGGGAAGATAATATAAATACAGAAAAAGTTAAATAGCACCGTAAGTAGCTAGCACCACTATAAGTTCCAAGTTGGGAAAATCAGTGGCTATTATCTAAAGTGGTCCAAGAAGCTTCTTGGCTAGGATTTGAGTGGAAATTTTGTAGGGCGTCACATAGTGTGTGTAAATGAATGGAGTAGCAGTGTGGTAGAAAATCAGGGAGGTAAGTGAGATGTGTCTAGGGATAAAGAGTGTATTGTTGCCAGATAGTCCAAGATCAGTTTGTAGTTAGAATCTTGTCTAAGGGTTTGAGACATTATCTTATAGACAATGATGGGACATTAAGGGATTTTGTTGCTGTCAAAAGAGTAATATCACAGTCTAATGGTGAAAAAAGACACTAGAGTTGTCAAATTCCAGCCCAAATCTGCCCTGCTGCCTGTTTTTGTAAATAAAGTTATACTGGAACACAGCCATGATCATTTGTTCATGTAATGTCTATGGTTGTACTGCAAGGGCAAAGCTGAGTAGCTGTAATAGAGATTGCTTGGTTTGCAAAGCCCTAGAATATTTACTATCTGGCCTGTTGCAGAAATGGTTTTCTGACCCCTGGTATGCAAGAAATATAAAGACTAAAGACAGACTACTGCAGAAATTTGGACCTGAGGTCAGAAAATTTTAGTGCTTTTAATGATAGTATGATAAACAAATTTTGGGAAGGCCAAAAGAGAGCTATTCTGGAGATTCTGGGGCTTCACAGGCTAGACCAGAGAGACCTTGTCAAAGAGGTCACACTTATGATGAAAAGACCATCAGGATGAAGACATTTAGGATGCAAAAGGTGAATTCCTGGCAACCAGAAAGGAATGAAACAATAAGAGGAAAGCAGTGTCAAGCTACAGAATGGCCAAGCATACTAAACTTGTGAAAAAGCTATTACACATCACAATTAGAAGATAATTGGTTAGGATGGAAGCTGAAAGACAAATTCTTGGAATGATGTCTGCATATATAAGCAAAGGATTTTGGTAGAAAATAACAGTAAAGATAGTAGAGGAGACCATGCTTTAGAGAACAGGAGTATAGAACAGAAAAATTAGCCTTAAAAATGAATAAAATCATTAGGGGGGGAGGGGGGGCAAGGACAACATACATAACCTAAATATCTGTACCCCCATAATATGCTGAAATTTAAAAAAAATGAATAAAATCGGTTTTTTCTTGGAGAAATGATTATTAGAAGGATAAGAGTAGAGGAAATCAAATTGAGCAGAAAGTCAATGAAGAATTTCATGTTGAATGACAGTAAAGTAGATTAGGTAAGTCATCTAGTAATAGAATGGGTAGAACACAACTGAAAACCAAGTGACTTCTCTTTAAGTCCCAGCCTAGTCATTGACCAGCTGTGAAACATTGGGCAAGTCACTTAATTTTCTCTGTTTCCTCATCCATAAAATAGGAGAGTCAACTTAGGCATTCTAATGTCTGTGATTTTCAGAATGGATCTTCATATAGGAAAGCTTAAAGTTGGAATCTTCAGAAGCATAGGCAGGAGTTGAAACAAGGGCAAAAGTAAACCAAAGAATAAAAGAGAGTTGGGTTCTAGTAAACCAGCTTTGGGGGAGAGTCAGAAAGGCCTGGTTTGTAGTGTTTGCCTGTTTCTGAGGTATAAATACTTCTAAACCATGGCTGATTTCAGGCTTACTCACCACCTCACAAAATTCCTGAATATTTAACAATAGACTCTTGAGATAGGTACAAGCTGACTCCAGCACACTGCTGGACAGATTTTCCAGGTAGCAGTAAAAGTGAGTACCACGTTAGATAAATGCACTTGCCATAGACTACGTCTAGTGAATTTCCTTAACAATATTCTGGGCACCAAGGAGAGAGCCAGAGACAGTTTAAATGAAGCAGTCAGCCAAGTTTGGAATCTAAGAGAAGCCAAGTTTGAGGGTGATTGGAAGAGGATTGGGATAGAAGGTAAAGGAATCTACATTGTGAGTAAGAACAGTGTTGAAGCAGACACTGCCTGCTTCAGAGAATACTAGAAAGCAGACCAGAGAGTACTAAAAAATTTAAAGTATTCGTAGTTTTTGCTTTTACAAATATAGAATATCTTAAGCAAATAACTAAAATATATTTTTTATTTTTAACTCAGATTCAAATGTTAAAGCTAAGTTATAATTCTGATAGAGAAAATCCTTCATTTCTAACATGAGATAAAAACAGTTCATCTATAACTGTATAAACGGAATTCAAGAAATATACATTGAAAGCAAAAGCCTAAATTCCCAAATTAGCATAGTTACTTTTTGAGTTTATTAACTATTTTTAAAACCATTTTTATCTACTGTGATTATAATTTGTCTCATAATATATAGCATGTCTCATAATATAGCATGGTTGACAGTCTTAAGACATTTTTCCTTTGTACCTAGAAATAAATTTTCCAGTATGGTATTGAATTTTTTGTAAAGATATAATCTTATTATAGGTCACTTTTCAGAAGTATTTTAATGTGATACATCGTTTATGAACATTAGCTTCCCTTCATTGTAAAAAATTTTTTTCATCTCATAAAATTTTTAAAACCAGTAGATTAATATTGGAATCAAATATAAGATCCATCAATAGAAATGGAGACTAATTATAGCATGCCATCTAGGACCTTTTTTTAAATCACTAAAATTTAGATTTAGATGTTTACCCTGGACTTGTTTTTTGTGATTTTTTGTTTGTTTGTTTGTTTGTTTGTTTTAAGATACAGCTATAGTTATCCCAGATCATTAAAAATTACTTTTGAGGCAGTTTTAGTAAATAATATATCTCATACCAAAATATTTATGACAATTGTCATTTTGAGAAATCTGAAGATTCTCTAATTACCTCATTATGCCAAATAAATTTTATACTTGTAAAGTATCTGTCAGTATAGTCATCCTCTGGTTTACTCAATGCCACTCTTCCAAAATGCTGAGAGTCAGTGAGGCTATCTGTAGTTCCTTTTCCTCAATTTTAGATAGAATGGATTTCAGTTTAAGCTGTGGCATCATTGATAACATTAGGTGTGCCAGCCATTATGGCCAAACTTTCTTTACCAAGTGATGCTGCATGGAATAGCTAATTGTCGAACTTCTGCAGAAGTTGGATAACAGTTCAAATGTACTCTTGTATCACAGAGTCCAATGAAAAGCAAGAGAGATTGTTTTTCCGCTTGGCTGCCAATCGCTGTGCCTCTGAATCCTGTATTCCTTTCTATTTCAGTTTTAAATTGAGCATGGAGATTAATATTTCCTTCTTTTTCTCCCCTCTTCTCCCCTTTATCAACTTTAGGTGTTCAGCATGTTTTTGGAGACTCTAGTGGATTTTATACAAGTCCACAAAGATGATCTTCAGGATTGGTTGTTTGTACTGCTGACACAGCTACTAAAAAAAATGGGTGCTGATTTGCTTGGATCTGTTCAGGCAAAAGTTCAGAAAGCCCTTGATGTTACAAGGTAAAATTTTTTTCATATATTTCAAGTTTACCTGATAGTGATTAGGAATATTTAGTCCCTATATTAAAAATTCAGATTTCTTGAGTCCTTTCAAACAATTTAGACTGCTTGTGCTCCATTTGGAAATTGTTCATTATGCCCATTTGCATTGTATATTTAATGCAACATTGTTCTTTAGGTCAAACCCTGCATTTCTTTTGTAAAATTTTTGTTAATATTAGTTGAATAATTAAAGATGGTGTTTTATTTTAATTAAGCTATATCTGCAAAGTAAGGTTGAAGATTTTATTCGATCTAGTGTAAATAAAAGTATTTTCTACATTTTAAACAATGTTTTATTATGCATTTAAATATTCAAAATCTCTTTTCAGAAGATTTTGAACCAATGATATATTTCTACTTTCTTATGTAGATGGTTGAAGTGACTTATTTCAAATATCCATTTACTAAGTTGAGGTGAGTCTAGAATTCAGATTTTAGGTATGGGGAAACATTTCTAAAACTATTGAACTTTTTACTGAATATGTTTTTCTGATTAAATCTGTAGTTGAGGCAAGATAGACTACTATTTATTGTAATGTTACTTTTTAACCCTGTACCGGGCATAAATTCAAATGTTCATGTTCTTCTGGGAATGCTTTTATTATATACTATGCCACATATAGATACTGCATCATGCTTGCCGTTTGAATATGTTTTGATATTAAGCTACTCTTTTGCTGCTACATGCCTACTTGCTGACTTAATTTTTTGTTTTGTTTTGCTGTATTTTTATTTCAGAGAATCTTTTCCAAATGATCTTCAGTTCAATATTCTAATGAGATTTACAGTTGATCAGACCCAAACACCAAGCTTGAAGGTAAAAATTTGAGGTCCTTTGAAGTCATTGTAAAGGAATTGAAGTATTTTATTAATAAAGTTATGTTGATATTTGTATTTCTGTCACATGAGAAGCTGTTCAATCAGTGGGTTTTGTTTTTATAAACTTTCAGACAGTCAAGCCAGCACTTCGGGACCAGCTTCACTCTTTTTGGAGCTCCAAGGTTTTTTTGTTTTTGTTTTCATCTGCATTATTTCTTTTCTTAACTTTCTCTGCAGTGTTTCGGATAATGTTTGTATGCATTTATATTCAACTACTAACCTTTGTAAGTCTTTTACGCATGCACGTATTTTATTTCAAATATTATTAGATGCCAGAGTTTGTTTTGGAGAAATTTAATGGGGATATGCATTAAGAAGGCATCACAAGTATGGCCATCTAACCCTGAGCTGATAATGCATACTTGCTCTATGAAGTCTTATCTAATTTTATGTTTGTGATTTCCCAATACTTTTTTTTTTTAGTTTTAGGACGTTTAATAGGTATTTTAGGCCATATGTCAGTTTTGCCTATGTATATATTTTAGCAAACAAAAATTTTTAAATTTAATCTCAGTGCTATTGTTCAATTCTCCTTAACTGAAGTAGTAACTTTCTCTTTTTTTGCGATGTGATATTTCTGCGTGTGCATAAAATTTGGAATTTTCAATTTTCAATTGTTACTTGCACAGATTTTCCAGCTAATGTGAAAACTGGCTGCATTCCAATTTGCAATGAAATATTATTATTAAATTTAACATAAAAGAGAAAACAATTTAATGTAAAAGGAGAGCCCTTGAATTCTATGCTAAAGATGTTTTTTAATGAATTTTATTAAATGAGATTAAAGTCAGGGAAATAACAAGCATATATGCTTATACAAATCCTATATGTTTCTGCTCTGTTCTGCACGAAATATATTTCCACAAGCATTACTGCCCCGGGTTAATTTTTCCCTTAAGTTTCTGAATGCAGTTATACCTCAGAATCACAATTATGTTTCTTACCAGGGTTGACTTTTACTCAACATGATTTTGTTTTCTCAGAGCTGCTTTGTGAAAAGGGTTTCATCTGTTTTGATTTGCAAAGTGACTTGTGAAGAATACTTTATTTGATATTAGAGATAAATATTTTGAACTCATTTTATATCCAAGGCATTGTTGTAGATATTCCTGGGAATATAAAACTTATAATTTTTATCATTACTGTCAATAATAGATGATAAACTGTAAACTGTAATAAAGCGTTATGATATAGGTACCTAGGGTGATGTTCAAGTGCTATTAAAAATGTGTGTAGAGATGTATCATAGGCCAGTGCAAATGAAGGTCTAAACTGGTTTAAGAAATAAGACCGGCCAGGCGCAGTGGCTCACACCTGTAATCCTAGCTCTCTGGGAGGCCGAGGCGGGCGGATTGTTTGAGCTCAGGAGTTCGAAACCAGCCTGAGCAAGAGTGAGACCCCGTCTCTACTAAAATTAGAAAGAAATTAATTGGACAGCTAAAAATATATAGAAAAAATTAGCCGGGCATGGTGGCGCATGCCTGTAATCCCAGCTACTCGGGAGGCTGAGGTAGGAGGATCGCTTGAGCCCAGGAGTTTGAGGTTGCTGTGAGCTAGGCTGACGCCAGGGCACTCTAGCCCAGGCAACACCGTGAGACTCTGTCTCAAAAAAAAAAAAAAAAAAAGAAAGAAATTCCAATTGATTAACAAGACCAAGACTTCCACACCAATAGCCCAGCTGAGTTAATTTCTTATGGATGTTTTTGGTCATAGCAGCCATTATTCCAAAATAGCCTCCTTTAAATGGCAGTCTCAGCCTGACCTTGTTCATGTTGCCCCCTTTGTCTTGGTATCATGCCAGTTACTAGAGCAACTATGTATCACAGAGTAGCTAACTCGTCTATAAACTACTGTGTCATAAATTCTCCCTCAAGTCTGCCCTTCCCCTTCCAAAAAAAGGAAGGAAATAAAGGATATGGTCTTTCCAAAGAGTTTCTATTGTGGGTCTGCCTCATTCTCCTTAGAATAATAGTTTCTAAAAGTTCTGAACACAGAAGTGCTAATAAACCTATCTCTAAGATGAGGGAAAAAAAGAACCCCCTAAACACTGGGACAAACTCAAAATTCAGCTCACCATATTCTAAACTTCACTTCATTCTGAAAAGTTACCATGCTATTGCCAAGGAAGAAACTGTTCACTATTCTGAACTTTACATCTTGCCTTTTTTATTTTTATCCAAAGTTGAAAAATAAATAAAAGCTGGATTTTCCATAACCCTAAACAGTCCAGAGAAGGTTGGTCAGAAAATTCCACGAATTGGATGGAAGTTCCCCAGACCAGGGACTCCTAGTTGTTGCAGGACATTAACAGCTATCTATGGGAGTAATGGTTATACAACCGTGATTCCCAGAGCAGGAGACTCCACTAGAATAATCCACCCCGGAGACAATGACATCATATGAGCAACTGGACAGGAAGTTGGGCTCAAGAGGAGTGAAGAGTGAAGTCTTCAAGCCAACACAAGATGACCACCTCCCAACCCCCAACCAAAGAGGGGGAAAAAGTCACCTACTGCTGAAAAGTTATTTAAAGAGAAAATGAAAACCCACATGGAAGAAATCGATCAGCAAATGAAACCAAAAACACCCAAGGCCAAGGCCACTCGCGTGGGCTCCGACGCACTGGCGAGTCTTCCCACACTGGGGCCTCCCCAAAGCCGCGCTGGTGAAACTTTGACGAAGACGTGCAGTGGGAACAAAGCGCAGCTGTAGTTCCTTCCTGCCTCCTCCAACTTTCCCAGACGCACCGCTGCGAGGGGCAGGCACTGGGCGCGAGGCTACCCGCAGAGTGTCAGCCGGACGGGGCTGCCGGCCGCTCGCACACAAAGCCGCCCCCACTCAGTGACAGCCACAAGTGGCCGGGCACGGGGCTCGCGGGACAGCGCGTCCCCCCGCCCGCGCACGCCGGACCCCGGTCTCCCCTCCCGGCTAGCACGCACTCAACTTTCCTGGGGGCGGGGCGGGTCCCAGCGTAGACTGGAAGCGACTTGGGGACCCCGCACCTCCCCGAGCACTCCCTGCCCCCCACCACGGCCGCGCGCCCGGAGCCACCGCGAGCGACGCCTGCGCCCCGGTGGGCCACCCACCTGCACAGCTCGGGGAACTCGACGGCCTCGGCCTGAGTGGCCCCCGGGGCCGCGACGAGCAGCAGCAGCTGCAGCAGCAGCAGGGAGCGCGGCGGGCGGCCGGCGGGCGCGGGCCCCAGGTGGGCGCTCCGGCCGGCGGCGGCCCCCATCGCGCCGGGCCCAGGCAGCGCCGCGGGCACTGGGCTAGCGGCGCGCGACTCCGGGGGGCAGCGCCCGGGAGAGGGTCGCGCCGCCAGGGCAGGCGCGGAGGGGCAGCTGGCGCCGGAACGGGAGCAGGCGCCGCAGTCCGAGAGGAGCGAGGCTCTGCTGGGCACGGCGGCGGCGGCGGCGGCGACAGCGGCGGCCCCGGAACCGCGTCACGTGACCACCGCTCGGCACCGCCCCCTCCCCGCCCCCTGCTCACGTGACCTCCTTGTTCAGGTGATCCCCGCCCGGCCGGCTCCGCCCGACTCGGATCACGTGAGCGCGGCACGCGCGGGACAGGAAGCGGCGGCGGCGGCGGGGTGCGGCGCCAGGTGCACCCTGGCCGGGCTGCGCTTGATGGAGGCTGCCGAGCCCTGGCCTCAGTTTCCCCTCCTGCCGCGCCCTGCTGGATCGTGGCGTGGGCGCTTCTGACGTAGAGCAACCGTTCCCAACCTCGACCGACAGGGAGGAGAATAGGAAACTTGCCCCCAGTGCCCCGGCGGGAGCTGCCTTCCCACGGCCGCGCAGCGCCGGGTCCGCGGGGGTGGGGTGGGGACGCGTCTTTCCTGCCCTGCGGGGTCAGGTCCCGGACTTGGGGGTTAACAGCCTTTGCCCGTCAGAGCCTCTCACGACCTTCTGTGGGAGCGTGAGCTTCTGACGGTAGGAAAGCAGCACAAATACGGCAACGTGAAATACACTGTAGACAAAGGTGCCGCTATCGAGTGCCACTCAACACGCTTTAGTAATTCTTGTATTCACGTATCTTTCTTTTTTCTTGTTTTTGAGACAAGAGTCTCACTGTGTTGCCCGAGCTAGAGTGCCGTGGCGTCAGCCTAGCTCACAGCAACCTCAAACTCCTGGGCTCAAGCGATCCTCCTGCCTCAGCCTCCTGGGTAGCTGGGACTACAGGCATGCGCCACCATGCCCGGCTAATTTTTGCTATATATTTTTAGTTGTCCGATTAATTTCTTTCTATTTTTTTTTTTTTTTTGTAGAGACAGGATTTTGCTCTTGCTCCGGCTGATCTAGAACTCTTGAGCTCAAACAATCCGCCTGCCTCAGCCTTCCAGAGTGCTAGGATTACAGGCGTGAGCCCCCGCGCCGGGCCTTATTCACGTATCTTGTGGAGCCCATACTGTCTGAATGGCTGTGTGCTAGGCACAGGGGAAGTAAAGAGATAAATCTGGAAAGATTTGAACTCAAAAAATTTACTTCTTTTTACAGCAAGTAAGATATAAAAATAATCACGGTAACATCTTTTTTCACTGCATATTCCATACCGTGCACCGTGGTTTAGCTCATTTAATCCTAATACAATCCTATGAGAGGTACCTTTGTCACACCCATTTTACAGATCATGAAACTGAAGTATGGTGGAATTAAATATTAATAACTAGCCAGTCATACAACTAATAAGTGAAAAAGCCAGGTTTGAGGCCAAGCCAGACAGTCCCAGAACCTGTGAGTTAGCCACTGTGCTATATTGCCAAAGAGTAATTAATACAGCCCAAGAAAGGGAAGTGGTTAGCGGCTCAGAGGGAAGAGTGCAGGCCCAGATTGTGGACGTCAAGAAAGGGTTCATGTTTTGCAACTCCAGTGCTATAATTGACACAGACATGGGTCATTGATGGATACTAAAACCATTAGCTGAAAGATTAGTGTGAACCAGAATATTCACTTCGTCTCAAAGTATCACTCTCAAAGTGTATTTTCCTACTGAAGACAAAAATACATCTTCACAATGGAAAGATCCTGTAGAATCACCTTAATCAAGAGGTTAAAATTAGTATTACCTATTTTGGGAAAAATTAGCATTTTCTGCTTTTTAAAGTGATGCAGTGAAAAATTTGCAAAAGGATAATATTTAAAAGAAGGTATAATTATGACAGATGCAGATGTGAAATGAACATGTGTCAAAGAAATACTTTAACTCGATTAATGTGAGAACCAGTAATATGTTATAACTGGTTCAAAAGAGAATCTAACAATATACAGATGATCAGAAATGTTGAAATGAAGTTGCTTAAGAGATGGAAGATTGGTCAGTTCTCACTGCTCAAAAGTCAACTGCATACCCAATGGACACTACTTGTGTTCCTAAAGACAAAAATCATGTGTGTTACCGTCAGTATTCTACAATTTACAGAGTTGTAAAATACCTCCTAAGACAATGAAAGACACAAGACCTCCATAGAATCAGATAACCCCAAAAGGTGTGCTAGATGACACATAGCTGTCCATTACAGGTGACCACTCACAGTTTTGGTCCATTTCAAATTCTTTTATAATTTTTCTCTACCAAACATGATATCACTTATGTGGTATTCTTGCCAAGAAGTTTAACTTAAATCTAATCGGCATAGAACAATCTAATTCTGATTGTGAAACATTCTATGAGAAAATTAGACAATTCCAAAATGTCAATGCTCTGAAAAATAGCATTCCTCCCCCCGCCGCCCAAAAAAAGTGAGAGTGCTATTCTAGATCAGGGCAGCAAACAATAGCCTATGGGTCAAATCTGACAAGGCAGCTCTTTGTAAATAAAGTTTTATTGGAATTTAGCCACACCCATTTGTTTATGTATTATCTATGGCTGCTTTTGCCTACAATGACAGAGTTGAGTCGTTGTAACAAAAAATATGGCCTGAAAATATGGTTATTTGTCTGTATTTGTCTGAAGTATTTTACCATCTCAGCCTCTGCAGAAAAACTTGCCACCCTCTGTTCTAGATCAGTGGTTCTCAAAAATGTGGTCCTTAGACCAGCAGCTTTGGTGTCATCTGCCAGCTTGTTAAAAATGCCAATTCATGGGTCCCACCGAAACCGATTAAATCAAAATCTCTGGAGATGGGTAGGGATGGACAGAAAACTGCTCTAACAATCTATCCAGGAGATTCTCCTGCACATGGAAGTGTGAGAACCACTGTCTTAAATTAAAGGAGAATGAAGAACCATGACAACAAAATGCACCACGTGATCCTTAATTGGAGCCTGGATCCCAAAAAAAGGAAGGTGTAAGGGATATTTGGAGATAATTGGAACATTTTTAATATAAATCGTGTATTAGAGACTCTAAAGTCAAATGGTGTGGGGCATAATTCTGTATTTCATTTAAATTTTGCAGCAAACCTATGAGGAAACAGAGATATTAGTCCAAAACCCTGTCATGGGTTGAATTGTGTCTCCTGAAAAGATGCTGTGAAGTCCTAACTCCGACTGCTACCAAATGTGACCTTCTTTGAAAACAGGGTCGTTCTTTATAGATTAGTTAAGATGAGATCACACTGGAGTAGGGTGGGCTCTTAATCCAATATGACTGGGGTACTTATAGGAAGTCGAAAAGAAACACAGAGACATGCAAAGAAAACACAGCCACAGGAGAATGGAGGCGTGATGCATCGCAAGCCAAGAAGGGCCAAGGATTGTTGGCAACACAAAAGCTGGGAGAAAGACATGAGCAGGTTCTCCACCTAGAGCCTTCGGAGAGAGCATGACCCAGCCAACACCTTGATTTTGGACTTTTAGCCCCCAAAATTGTGAGATAATAAATTTCTGTTGTGTGAAGCTACCCAGTGGTACTTTGTTATGGCAGCCCTAGAACAGAAATACACCCTTCGCCTACTAAGACAGATCCAGCTTGGAATCCAGGTGCTCCAACCACTACTAGCCCATTATGATGACTCAATATTCTTGCATCTGACATTTGGCTTTGGAAACACAAGGACTGAAATAGGAAAGACCAAGGACAGAAATAGGCTGCTTCTGAGGGTGTCCCTGCTGGTGTCTAGAGCACTGGCAGAGGCAGGTAAAGCTATGACTGCCCCCTTGGAACACAAACCACGAGATGCTGAACTGATGGTGCACAGAAACCACTCTGAAACTCAGGTAGAAGCTCACACACACAAAAAAAAAATTCCAGAAACTTTTCAGAATATCCAGGAAGGAGCATGATTCTAGAAAAAGACCACCAAAGCGCATTGTCATTCCTTTTGGGTGTTTCTTGATTCCTAAGATCACAAATAAAATAAACTGCCAAAAAATTGTACAGTAGATAATATGGAATCATCGTTAAGTTTTGTGGGTGAGTTAAAGTTATTGTGATTATGTGGGATACTGTCCTTGTTCTTAGGCAACACGTGCTGAACGTGAAGTGTCATGATATTGGCAACTTTCAAATGATTGGGGGGTGGGGGAAGTCTATATGTATAGATAGAAAGCAGATGTTAAAAATATTAACAATGCCAAGGTAGGTGAAGAGTATATCAGTGCTCTTGCACCATTTTTTCAACTGTTCTGTAGGCTTGACATTTTTCAAAATGGGAAGTTGGAAGAGAGATCCCATCATGGAAGATATTGCTTTTGAATTGAGCCTGGAAGGATATGGGGAAATTTAGAGAAAGTGCAGGCAATGAGACTAGTGAGTGCAAAGCCATGGGTAGAAAAATACAGAAGCTGTATTTGCTGTATAAGGGCCTTTAGCTTGAGCGAAAGTCACATGGGAAGGGAGAGCAACTACTTTTGCCCAAAACTTGTGCTATATCCTGGGCTTCTAAAATATAATCCTTCCCTCAAGGAGCTCACAGTTTAGGTGAAAGTTAATTCGAATATGTTTGGAAAAATTGTACTGTGGTCAGCTCCTAGAAGGTCTTAAATGATCAGCTAAGAAGCTCCGATCTGATTGGCTGTAAAGTGGGAAACAACAGCTGACACAATAATACATCCTGAAGGCTCATCCTATGTTGAGATGTATTCACAGGAATTGTGTCATTCACTCTTTTTTTTTTTTTCTTTTTTTTTGAAACAGAGTCTCGCTTTGTTGCCCAGGCTAGAGTGAGTGCCGTGGCATCAGCCTAGCTGACAGCAACCTCAGACTCCTGGGCTCAAGCGATCCTACTGCCTCAGCCTCCCGAGTAGCTGGGACTACAGGAATGTGCCACCATGCCCGGCTAATTTTTTCTATATATATATATTTTTAGTTGTCCAGCTAATTTCTTTTTATTTTTAGTAGAGACGGGATCTCGCTCTTGCTCAGGCTGGTCTCAAACTCCTGACCTCAAGTGGTCCTCCTGCTTCGGCCTCCCAGAGTGCCAGGATTACAGGCGTGAGCCACCGTGCCCAGCCTGTGTCATTCACTTTTCATAATGATTGCATGAGATAGGTAATTTTATTACCCTCATTTAAAAGATGATAAATTCAGGCATAAATAAATTAAATACCTTAAGAACTTGGCATTGAGTAAAAAAACAAAGAAATTAAATATCTTGCCCAAGGTCATGCAATTAGTAAGTGACAGAGCATGGACGTGAACTGTATGATTTGGGGCCAGAGCCCATGCTCATAACTCACACTGCCTCCTGAGCAAGAGATTTGGAGCATGAGAGAGAGAGGGTCACAGAGACACTTCAGGAAAATCCATCTGGTTGTAAGATGGACTGGAAGCTGCTTTATTAAAAGTATCAGAATGAAGGTGACAAAATCGGTAGCAGAAAGCCTTGTGTCCTTCTCCACGAACACCCCATTCCCGGTTGGTTAACACCTAGCTGGGTGACTGCCAAAGGTAACGACCTAGGCTGTGGGAATGGGAGGCAAGTGGGGCACCTGTGCGAGGCAGCTGTGCATGGCATGCTGCAGGCATCCCATGCCCTAGCCTTAACCCTTCCATGCGAGGCTGGCCTCTGCCTCACGGGCTGAAGGTGCGGGATTCCTGCTTCCCAGCCTTTCTTACAGCCAGAGCAAGGGCATACAACCCAATCCTGGCAATGGAACTTTATGGGAAGTCTCCTGAGACCTGCTGCAAAATGTTTTTTTCTCCAATAAACAGAGATGCAGAGGCCAGGAGCGGTGGCTCTCCCCTGTAATCCTAGCACTCTGGGAGGCCAAGGCGGGAGGATCACTCGAGGTCAGGAGTTTGAGACCAGCCTGAGCAAGAGCGAGACCCCGTCTCTACTAAAAATAGAAAGAAATTAGCTGGACAACTAAAATATATATATATATATATATATATAAATATAAATTAGCCGGGCATGGTGGCGCATGCCTGTAGTCCCAGCTACCCAGGAGGCTGAGGTAGGAGGATCGCTTAAGCCCAGGAGTTTGAGGTTGCTGTGAGCTAGGCTGACGCCACGGCACTCTAGCCTGGGCGACAGCGTGAGAATCTGTCTCAAAAAAAAAAAAAGAGAGACACAAAGGAGGAAATTCCCTTTTTTAAATTTTTATATTAATTTGTTTTTTCACTGGATGCAGTAATGTCTACATAAGGCGCCTGCTACAGCCCGTTCTATCTGTGAGGGAAGATGTGGCCCACATGGTGGGAATAATGGAAAACATCGAGATCCGGGACAACACAGTTGACCACTTCATCACAACCCTAGAACTGGCCGGAATTGGACGGATCTTTTGCTTTGTGCCAAATAAATTTGCTTAAGCCATCTGTGTTATTAATTTATTGCCTGTAAGCTCCAAATGTATCCTTCAATATATACTCTATGATAAACAAAGGAATTCCTTTAAGTAGTTGTCCTTTAACGTGAGCATGACATCAGCTTTCTGAGTAGAGAACCCTCTGGAGTAACACTGCTGAAGAGGTTCTCCTGCTGTCTCCAGCATGTCCACACCACTAGGTGCTGATCACAGGCTCCCTGACCTGTACGCCAGCAGGTGACCTACTGCACCTGCAGACCAGCTTCAACCTGGCCCACCTGCTATCCAGCGAGCTGAGCCACACACCTTCTCCAGTGAGATCTGATCCCCTTCCGAGCTGTCCTCCTTCGGGTCCTCTCCCTCAGCCCAGGGTGCCATATAGAGTTTCCTTATATCTTATAGTGACTCTTTTATCATAGATCACAATTATTTATATAAAATTCCCCTGTTTCTAGCTCCTGATTAGACCCAAACTGCTACACCATGTTGAGCTGGCTTTTTGTGTTACTTGCAGCCCAAATCATACCAACTGGCCCAATGTAACACTTAGCGATTTGTGGGATAGGACAGACAGATAAGAAGGACTCAATGGTGATCAAAGTTTCTAGTTTGGAAGGTTGACTCTGCTAAGAACAGAAAGAACAGAAGAGGAGAAATTAATTTAAGCAGAAAGATGCTAAGTGTCTTTCTGAGCAATAGCAAATCTGAGGAGTATCCGAGAGGAGGTGCCCAGTAGGCGACTGGTCATGTTAATAGAGCACTGACCATGGGCAAGAAGTCTGTACTGAAAGTAATTACCGGGATGAACTTGCAAAGACAGGAGAGTTGACACTGAGAGGAAGGCAATGAGGGGACAACTAGACATCAGCAAGGTGAAATAAATTGCCAGGAAGAGAATGAAAGACAAAAGAGATTCTTGGTATGTTAGTTACCTATCGTGTAATAAATTTCCCCCTAATTCAGTAGCTTAAAACAACGATCGCCACTTATTAATTCTCACTAGTTTTTGTAGGTCAGGAATTGCATCAGGGCCCAGTAGGGATGGCTTATTTCTGCTCCATGATTTCTGGGCACTCAGCTGGAAGACTCGAAGGCTAGAGGCTGGAATCATGCGAAGGCTCTTTCACTCACACGTTTGGTGGCTGGTGCTGGCTATCTGCTGAAACCTTGGCTGGAACATCTACATGTAGCCTCCACGTGTGGCCTAAGCTCCTTCAGGCATGGTCGCTGGGCTCCGGGTCAAGCAGAAGAGCGAGAAGGAAGAGTAAGAGACGTGAGAGTGGCATCCTTCTTATGACTCAGCCTTGGGTCACAGGACACCAACTTCGTCACACACTATGGATCAGGGCAGCCACCAGGCCCTGGCCAGATTCAAGGAGAGGAAACTAGACCCCGGCTCCCGATGGGGAGAGCCACTCTCATTGTGAGAAGAAAGTGTGGAGTGGGGTAAGTATCGAGGTGTGGCCATCTTCAGAAAGTACAATTTGCCACACTCAGGAAGCACCACAGGTATAGGAGAGGGAAAACAAGCCAGAAAAGGAGCAGAGGCATAGAGTGGAAAAAAAACGAAGGGGATTTACAGGAGGAAGAAAAGAAGAGAAAGTCCCAGTGAATTACCACCTGAGAACGGAGTGGAACTGCATCATGAGAAGCACATAGGAAAATGAATGCTGGCGGCTGTGATGGGAACTGATATTCCAGCACGAATATCAGTTTTAAGTTGGTGGTTTCAAAGAAAAGTCTTCAGATTAATTAGAGACACCCTGTACTGAAGTTCTCCAGCCGGGGAGAAGATGGAAAGATACAATACACTTTTAAACAAACCATTCTTTAGTTTCCTTATTTTGTAATGTTCTGTATTAGTAGGGTCAAAGACTGCACGAATAAATAAAAAACATCAGCTTTGTATGTGCAAGATTTCATTGGAGTAAGTTCTCTCATGAAACTATAACAAAAGCAAGGTGACTTATTGGAGTACCACCTTTCTCTTCCCTATGGGCTCTCTATAAAAGGCATAATTTAAAGAGAAGATAGTAAAGTTAATTCAACAACCGTACACTGAATATTTTTTAATTGATACTTGCTATAGTTTGAATGTGTCCTCCAAAGTCTACGTGCTAGGTACTTAATCCCTAAGGCAAGTGTTGGGAAGTGGGGCCTAATGGGAGGTGTTTGGGTCAGGAGAGCTTCACCCTCACGGATGAATTAATGCTGATTGTAAAATGGCTCGAGCCTGCAAGTCCAATCTCTTACTCTCACTCTCTCTGGTTCTTCTGCCTTCAGCTGTGGGATGACGCAGTAAGAGGGCCCTCACCAGGTGCTGGCACCATGCTCTTGGACTTCCCAGCCTCCAGAACTGTGAGCTCATTAACTTCTTTATAAATCACCCAGCCTTAGGTATTCTGTTATAGCTGCACAAACATTCTAAGACAATACTATACTTGACACTGGAATGCAAAGCACTGAAGGCAAGTGCCCAGCTAGAGGGGCTCACAGGGTAAGAGGAGAGAGCAGTAAACGGTTCACTACTCACTGGGATAAGTAGGCAGGAAATTACCGACAGGGAACTAAGGGAGACAGAATTACCTCTAATTCTAACTCAATGAGGAATCTGACAGGGATCCCAGAGGAGATGATCTGAGCTGAGTCTTAAAGGGAGGAGTGTTCAGGAAAAAAGGGAACTCGGTTTTAAAATAAAATACCATGCAGATGGGAGAAAGCTTGCCTTGGAACGGAGCCTGTGACAGATTCTGGGAAATGTGCTTGGTTCTGTGTGGCCAAAGCACAGGTTAGAGTGAAGGAGTGGGGGAGATAGGGCCAGAGAGGGAAGCGCAGGCCAGGTTTTCAGGAACTTTGTGTTTTACTAAATATAAGTGAAACTGCGTGGCTTTTCAGCTGGGTAGCCACATAATCCCATTTTCATTCTAGGCAGATGGCACTGACGACCATGTGCAGCGCAGGTGTGGGGCGCAGCAGGGGAGATTCCGGAGGTCGGGACTCAAGATATGGGGGGCCGCTGAAAGACTGTGCCATAACCTGGGTGTTCTGGGTTGAATTGAGGTCCTAGCGCTTAGTCCCTCAGAATGTGACCTTATTTGGAAATAAGGCTGCTGTAGATGTAATTAGTTAAGGTGAAGTCATTCTAAAGTAGGGTGGGCCCCCAATCCCGCACGACAGGTGAAGGGGCAGGCACGTGCACAGGGGAACACCCCGTGCAGAGCGGAGTTAGGCTGTCACAAGCCAAGGAGCTCCAGAATCTGGGAGAGAGGCCTGGAACAGTCTCCCTTCAGAGGAAGGGCGGCCCCTGTGCACACCTTGATTTCTGACTCTGGCCTCCAGAACTGCGAGACCATACATTTCAGTTGCTCTGAGCCACGCAGTTTGTGGCACTTTGTTACCGCAGCCCTAGAAAACGGATGCAGCAGGTAAGAAATGATGAACGCTCAAGTGAAGGACAGAGAGCAGCAACAGGGACAGAGAACAGCAAAGCTCATGGGAATCCTGGGACGGATTAGCAGTGGAGGTGGGAAGACAGATTAGGATGACTCCAGTTTCCGGCCAATGGCTGAGTATTTGGTGACGCGGCCCACTGAGAAGGAGAAAACCCCCCTAGACTGCAGCTCTGGGCCTGTGCTTTGCCCAGTGCTGGACCCTAGTGCCTAGAACAAGTAGTTATTCAATGAGTCGAAAAATGACTAAAAGAGGAAAAGTCTCTTTTTCATATCCATAATATACACCTAGATATTTTCAACATTTTCTACCTTCCTCACCAATTTTAAGGTTCCATATTTCTTTATATGGCTTTGTTTGCAACATTCTCATTGTCTAGCTTTTGTCCCTCACATCTATTATTCCCACCTTCTAAAGTGCATATTTTTTAAGCCAAAAAATCAGAACCCGTGGTCCCTTAATGAAAGTGTGCTTACAGATACAGCACCTGGCACATAGTAAGTGCTCAATAAATCCACCCATTGTTGTTATTAGAAGACTTGACCATGTGCTACTCTGAAACAAATCTGGGACTCATAGTTGTCATGCCCTCTTTTTCCCCTTCCTGTCCCTCATGTGGCTTCTTACCCAGCCTCCTTCTCTGTCCTTCATTTCATTCCTAACCCTTCATTCTGACCGCCTGCCTACCTCTTCCACCACCACTCTTTTGACCTAAAATGGAAGAAAAATGGATTAGTTACCTATTGCAGCTTAACAAATTACCCCAAAACCTGACAACTTAAAAAAAAAAACAATAAGCATGTATTATCTCTCACACCACCCAGCTCAGGTCTCTCCTAAGACTGCAGTTAGCTGGAAGCCAGGGTTGTGGCCATAGGAAGGCTTGCCCAGGGCTGAGTGGTCTGCTTCCAAGAGCTCACTCACGTGGCTGGCGAGTTTGCACGGCTCTTGGTGGGAGGCCTCAGTTCCTCTCCACGGGGCTGCTCCAACATCCTCACGGCACAGTGACCGGCTTTCCCCCAGAGCAAGCAAGCTAGGAAACGGAGGTAGAAGCTACAGTGCCTTTTAGGACATCGCTGCACACAGTCAGTCTGGCCATATTCTAGCGGGTCACACGTGCTAACCCTTACATAACGTGGGAGGGAAGTAACAAGAGCATTAATTCCAGAAGGGGAGGGAGACTCCAGGCCACCTAGAGATCAGCACCTACAGAAAGACGAGGGGTAGAGAGGAGCTGAAGAAGCACAGTGGGGAGGGAGATTGAATATATATATAACAAAGGAAAAACAGACATCCAGGTGTGTCTTTTTTGTGAATTCTATATTCATTTATTCATTTCACTGTTTTTTCCTTCATTTTAAAAACTTTCTGTGAATTAAATTCATTAAAGTAAACATGAATCAGAATTTCATCTATGTGAAGTTATTTTTTTTTTTTGAGACGGAGTCTGGCTCTGTTGCCCTGGCTAGAGTGCCGTGGCATCAGCCTAGCTCACAGCAACCTCAAACTCCTGGGCTCAAGCGATCCTCCTGCCTCAGCCTCCCGAGTAGCTGGGACTACAGACATGCGCCACCATGCCTGGCTAATTTTTTCTATATATTTTTAGTTGGCCGATAAATTTCTTTCTATTTTTTTTTAGTAGAGACGGGGTCTTGCTCTTGCTCAGGCTGGTCTCAAACTCCTGACCTTGAGCGATCCACCC
>CAUYSK010027017.1:0-95063 GCA_963575035.1 Avahi laniger | reverse complement strand
TGTGTGGGCTGGGCCCCATGCAGTGGCGGGGAAAGCCAATGCCCACGGAATTCTCTGGCTTCAGGGTGGGGAGCTGGTCAAGGCAGGGATATGTGTCCCCAAACTGGCCCTACCTCACTGGAAGGGGAGAGGCAGAGGAATGGAGTGTCAGCTTCAGTTCATTTCCCCCAAGACCTGACCCCCTAGATTGGGGTGGCCACATGAAATCAAGGATACCTGCTTAAATTTGAATTTCAGATAAACAATGAATTTATAAATGCACTAAATAATTATTTGTTGCTTATCTGAAATCCAGATTTAACTGGGTGTCCTGTATTTTTATTTGCTAAATCTGGCAGCGCTATTCCATATGCTCCCTTCCCCAAACACACACACAGCACACACTCACACTGACACACACAATCAGAAGGCCCAGCTTCCTAACTGACAGGCTCCTAGCTGAGCGGTCATCGAGTCTGGGCATGACCCCCCAGGGGGATGGGAAACAAGAACGCTCCACACCTGCCCAGGCCCAGCCTCTTTCCCTCCCTCATCTGGGAGTGTGAGAAACTCCTCCTTGCAGCTCTTGAGGGGCAGGAGCTCAAGAGCTAGGTGGCTGGGCAGACAATCCAGGCTTCCCAACACCTTTATCTGCCTTGAAGTGTGGGATGAGGCAGCCTCAGCAGTAGAATCTCTCAAGTTTCCTGATCCTTCCCTCCCGTCTTTCCTTCTCCATACACTTACCTCTCCACCCCCAATGTCCCACTCCAGACTCTGTAGCTTAAAGGAGAAATCTGTGGCTACCCACCCCCATTGCCCTGAACTGCTGCAATAGAAATTCCTCTGTGACAAAAACCAGAGAGAAACGGTCACTGGGCTGAGACTCCCTTCCTGCCTAGGCCGTGGAATCCGGGCTGCCAGGACGGGTCTGGGCCTGAACTAGAAATGCCGCCAGTTTCCCGGGCTGGGTGGGGAAGGGAAGACAAGCTGGTACTTGTCACAGCAAAGAATAGCAACTGGGAGGTTGCAACTCTGAGCAGGAGCGAAACTCTCTCGGGGCCTCCAGACGTTGACGCACATAGAGAGGTTCCCAGGCCCCTAGAGCTCCAGCTCCAGCCCCTGGGCTCAGTCAGGGTCAAGGGTAGAGCATGTTGGCTTCTTCCCACCCCCAGGACAGACAGATGGTCCCACACATTCACATCCTGGGATATTACTTGAGGCCTCTGGGCAAGATAAACATTCCAAAGCTCCAATCCTTGGGTTCCCCTTCATGAGCTAATGGAAAAGGCACGGAGTCAGACAGATCAGGCGGAATCACTTCCCACTCACCATTTACCAGCTGTGGGACCTTGGAGAGAACTCTTTTTAAAATTAAAATTTTTAAAAAAAATCCCCTGATGTGCTTGAAAATAAAGCCACGTAAGGAAATTGCAGATGTCAAGATGAACTGGGCTGGCATGCTGTACAGGGGATTTCTGGACAGAGAGAGGCAGAACACTCAGCCACAACTTTTCTTTCAAGGTGCAAAATTCTGGAGAGAGTCTGGAAAAGCTAATGCAAGTAAATGACTCTTAGAATGGTACTGGGGAACAACAGCGACTTTCCCCGTGAATTGTAATAGCTGGTAAAACGTGCTAGTGTTTCCTTCTCTCCTGATCCTTAATAAATCAAGAGTGTATTAATTTATGAATACAGTGTAATACACTCAGCTCATGGGCATCACTCAAATCGTTGCCTGCCAGTTAAGAAGTTCGTGAAACACTGAAGGTCTTTATTAAATGTTTATCAACTGACTAGAGGAAGAGAGGATGAGAGAAAAGGAGGGAGGGAGGAAGGAAGGATCAATTTTATTTCAACTGAGTAGATCTTAGTAGAAATCCTGACTCTTATTTTAGAAGTTTCCAACGCCGGTATTATATTTCTTGTAATACCGCTGCGTTAGATCTACTGTTTTCCCACCTCCTTCATTTCTATTTATGCAGCAGCCGTGCCCAGCTCTGCTCATAGTGTTTTGTAAATAGTGAATTAGAGCAGATAGAGCTTTGAAGCTTCCTGGCTACCCCAAGGGATTTAGCTAGCCAGGCACCTGGCCAATGTAGGCCTTGTGGGTCCTTCTTTGGATTTGAAAGGCCCAGGAGAAACTGCTACCATTAGCCGCTCAACGTTATGCAGATGTCACTGCGCTGGGGAGGGACAGGTGGTGTGTGGGCATCCTCGTCTCTGATTGCTAGCTCTGAACAAAATAAGAGGGGAAAAAGCGGTCTCAGATCGTGGGATCGAGATTTCCCAGGGGATTTAAAGCCAGGTGGAGCCATGAACAGGACATTGTAACATGTAGAGACAGCCAGGGATAGGTGGTGATGTGTGAGTCTGATGAAGAGCTCTTTCTACTCTATTCCATCTCTTTTGAAAGTCAACTTGTCTATTTCGAAGTTCAGGGATTTGAATTTGAATTGAGGTTGGCCACGTCCCGTGTGATCTTAGGGATTATCCTCTGTGAGTCTTAGTTTCCTCATGTGTAAAATAAGAGTGCTCTTAACTAACCCACACACGTGCATTTAGCAAATATGTATTGAACACCTACTGTGTGTGAGGCCCTGAGAACGTAGCAGCAAAGGAGACAGACAAAGCCCTGTTCTGCTGGAGCTTATTCATACTCCAGAAGAAGCCCCCAGATGGCAGTTCCTATGGAGTGTTTTATATGGCTCATGTAATTAAAAATTTTAAACAATTTGTTGCAAATGTATAAAAAATTGGTAGATTTTTTCACACAAAAATCTAGATTTCCCAGCGGCAATACTGGGCCTGTATGTCCGTATGGCAGCCATCAGCCAGAGCTCAGTGGCTGCTTCCTTTAGAAGAAAGCATGCTCTCCAGGTAGCCATGGTCCTCACCATCTCTAGACACTCCTGCTTTGCTCAGCCTAAACAATATTGTGTTTGTTTTTTACCTAAAACCTTTCACAGACCCCTCACTGTAAAGAGGAGAAAGTCCAGCTCTTCAATGTGACATTCAAGGCCTTCAGGGTCTGGTTCCTGCCTCATTCATCTCCGCAAATATGACACTCCAGCAAATTGCAGTTTCCTGACTTTTCCATGAGGTACCTCTGAACCATTGCAATGCTATTCTCTTTGCCTAGAATGGTTTTTGCTTCCCTTTTTCTATCAAGAAAACTGATATTGATCTTTAAGAATCATCTTAAACATCCCCTTCACCCTTTGTGAAGACTTTCTCTGGGGAAATGCCCAGAGGGTCATGTGGTCTGGAAACCCTCAAAGGTGGAAATTGTCTCCTTGAGACCAAAGGGCCATCAATTGTTCTGCATCCTATGGCTGGGCCCAGGGGCCTCCCAACTCGTGACAATTTGTAAAAAGCCTCAGCTTTCCCAATAAATGGTGACAAAATATGGACATTAAAAGAGACAATGTCTGTAAATGAAATTAGATAATGCATGGAACATATGTGAATAGAAATATTGATATTTAATAAGCAGTAGCTATTATTCCAATTGTTGTTATTAATATTCTAAGTGGAGGCAACATCAAGGATGTTAGGTCAGCAGGCACAAAATGTATTCAAAGAAGATGACTTTATTATGGTTGAAGGGTAGCAGAATGGTAAAAGATATGGTTGGAAAAGTAGGCTGGGGCTAGAAAAGGGCCTTCCAACTGATCTCCCTCTTTGGTCCTTTGGTATTAAATATCTTCTGTCTATCTTAATCACAGCAGCCAGAGTGATCCTGCAAAACAAGCTACCTCATGTCACTCCTCAGCTCAAAACCCTCCAGTGGCTCCCTATTGCTCTTGAAGTAAAAGTCTCTCAGACCTCACATGCCAGCACTCTCCCCTTGCTTCCTCCTCACTCAGCTCCAGCCACACTGACTTCCCTGCTGGTCCTTTAATGGGGCAAGCATGCTCCTGCCTCAGATACTTTGCATTTGCCAGCCCCTCTTTCTGGAATAATCTTCCCACTGATATCCACATGATTCCTTCCATCACATTCTTAGATCTCTACTCAAATGCCATCTTCTCCCTGGTTAGTCTATCTAAGATTCTACTCTACCCCACCCCCTCCCAACCCCCTTCAGTTGCCCTATTGTTCTTACAACTTACCTTCAAGTAACATACTTTACTTGTTTAACTTGTTTATTGTCTGTCTCCCCTATTCTTATACTATAAGTATCATGAGAGCAGAGATTTTATCTATCTTGCTCACTGCTCTATCCCCTAGCACCTAGAACAGAGCCTGGCACACAAGAGATACACATTAAACATTTGTTGCATGAGTGAATAAAGTTTCTTGATTCAATAAACATTAGCAAATCAGGGAGTGTTTTTGAGCAGGAGAGTGATGGGATTAGAGCTCACAGAGGGCTGTAGGGTAGATTGGAAGGGGGCTGAAAGCTGGGGCTTAGGAGATGGTCACAATAGCAGAAGGTCACATAAGTGAAAATTTAAATGGAGGGCTTTGGTAGGAATAGGAGATAATATATTTCAAAAGGGCAGGGATTTTGTCTGGTGTATGGTAGATGCTCAATAAGTATTTACTGTATGATGCAAGAAGGAATGATACTCATGTCTCATGTTAGATGGACTCTGGTCTGAGTCTATCTTAGAAAGACCTACACCCCATTTGCTCCTGACTCTGGGGTTCTCCTGGCCAGGGGTTACATGAGATCAACAGTGAACTCCTGTATTTGTATGTACATCTCCCCTTCCTTCCTTGACTGGGCTAACCCTCCCTGGCATCCCGCCACCTTTTAGGCTTCAGCTTAGCTTGAACGAAGCTGGGATTCAAGCTGTAAGAATTGAGGTGGGATTTGAGCTATGGAGGGGCAGCAACCAGATAGAGTGAATTTTTTTTTTTGTATGTTATGCAACTAAAGTTTTAGGCAATGCAGAGAAATGAGCGTGGAACGTAGTCCATGAGCCTTCCCTGGCCAGTCCAGAGCCACTCGAGAGTGGACATCCCGTGATACCATCTTTACCTTTTCCACAGAACCACAAGGTAATCAGATAGGGGGCTAGTCCGGGGTGAGGCTGGGCATGTGGACTGCATTAAGAAAAAGTTCTGGGCCTGGCCCCATGGCTCACACCTATAATCCTAGTACTCTGGGAGGCTGAGGTAGGAGGATGACTTGAGCCCAGGGGTTTGAGGTTGCAGTGAGCTACGATGATGCCACTGCACTCTAGCCTGGGTGATAGAGTGAGATCCTGTCTCCAAAGAAAACAAAAAAAAGAAATTTCTGACAATGGAGGGGACAAGGGGCAAGGGGTGGAGCTGCTACTCTGCTACTCAGTCAAAAACCCTGAAAACCCTGTCATTTCTACCCTCCCTTCTTGTCTATTAGCTAACCACATCTCCTCAAGGCAATTATTCACTAGGCTCTGAGATCCACACTTGGGCCTTGCTCCTAATCCAATCAACAGAAATAAGTTGCTTCATATCTTCCTGTATCAAGAATAAATAGACAGTAACACATCTCTGAATTCTGTAGGCTTTTATTAAGTGAATGCCAGGTGCCCAGAACGGTGCCAAATCCTTGCCTAAAGATGGGGAGGAGGATGCAGCAGTGGAGAAAAAAACCAGTTTCGGAGACCTAGTATGGTTTTATTTATTTCGCTGGATCCTTGTCAATCCTGTGAAATAAGCAGGCTTTCCATTTAGGAGGTGAGTAAACTGAGGCTCAGAGAGCTCACACAGTTGGGAAATGAGAGAAGGGAAACTGGAGACAAGTTTTGACTCGTTCCTAGGCACAGGTTGTTTCTCTGAGGACCTCAGTGCTGCCTCTAGGATCTCATCACGGAGCGAGGCGACACTAGGACTAGAGACGGCTGTGGAGTTTGCTCAGCTCCGTGGCAAGAAGGGGCTCAGGCTCCGACCGTAACAGTGACATGTTCTGCGGTCACTGAGGGCTGGAGAAAGGTCTGACACCCGGGGCTCCTGACTCCCCAAGTGCACTTTCTTCTTTCTTGGAAAAAAAAAAGTAATGATAATATTTTTGTTAAATTTTATGTAGATCTGCTTTAAAAATCAAATAGTACTGAAAACTTCCTAACTAAAACATCAGCCCTTACCACTCCCTATTTTTGTTGAAATAATATTTTGTCTCCTGATATTTTTGTTGAAATAACCCATCCATTCTTATCTCCACTCTCAGGCTTTTTATCCTCTCTTTGCCTTGTGGGTTAATACTTGTTTTAAAAAAAATTCCTCCGTTGTCATCCTCCTGGGGTGGTCTGGGGAGGAAGAGGAGATAAACACATCTGGTCAATCACTCATACTGAACGGAAGTCCAGTTTCTTGCCACACTGCTCCTAAAAGATTCTGTATCCCCCAAAATCCTCATTTTCCTGAAGTCAACAAGTTGTCCAGAACTCATTTAGCTCACACTGAGCCTAGCACTGTGCTAGGAACTCCCAGCTTGCAAGATTCCTGTCGGGCCTGTGTCTTGCTGCCCTCAGGACTTGACTGAGATCTGGAGAGAATGATTTACACAGAGGAAACAAAGAGCAGATAACAGCAGTGATGGTCGCTCTGTCCACTGGGCATTCCACTCGTTTCAGAGAGCTTTCATATCCTCTCTCTCATATGATCACAGGATAGGTTGTTTGGTGCTGACCATGAAGTCACAATCAGGCCATTGCTCTGTCCCAGCAGGGCAGCATATTTGAAATCAGAACGCTGAACCTTCACTTTCAAGGTGGTTGTAGTTTCTTGTTCAGCTCTTTTTGTCTGCAGGGCCGGTGGGAAGCTCCCCATGCCAAGGGGAGATGGGAAGTGGACTCTCAAGATTTGCAGTGCAGGGGAGGAAGAATGGAGGGAGGGCCCTGGGGGAGCTCACTTCCAAGAGATTTAGTGGGCTCTGTTTTTCCTCCTCCTCCTCCTCCTTCTCCTTCCCCTCCCCCTACCCCTCCATAGATCCAGGTTTGGAATACAGAAAGCTGCTTCTTCGAGAATACTTACCAGCACTCAGCTTGGTTCAAGGATAAAAAGAGAGTTGGAAGCAAATAACTCTGAGCACTTCAGTGAAGAATTCTCCTAGAGTTCCAAGCCTAGAGTTCCAAGTCTGTGCCATTGCTTGGGTTGGAAAGCAAGATTCATTTATGTATTTCTTTCTGTTGCCAGCCTGCTGCAGCTCCATGCCATCTGGACGATTCTAGGATTTGGAGCGTGTTCTAGGACACAATCCACAGAGGTTAAGGGGGCAGAGGGAGGGGCGGTAACAGAACAACCACCAATGTGCAGTACAGTTTAGGGCCTAAACTGTAGGCTGTGGTTTAGATAATGTGTTAGACTCATCTGTGGCTCTGATACCTTAAAATACTTGGATGGAGATGGAGATAAACCAGGGCCAACAGAGGATTTAGGTTAGCCTTCTGGAGGGCTCCAGAATGCCTTCCAGAAGCCTAGCTGGGGTCTGAGTTCTTTCGAAAGGACACAGAATTAGAGTGTTGATGTCCCTACCCCCTCTTCAGCAATCCCACCAAGATGCAGGCCAGCCTCATGTTATTTGCTGTCGCTGCCTCCAGTAAGATTAAGCTCTCCACCGTACAGTTGCCATGGCCCCTACTCTGCCAACTAGAGTGTGGGATTCGGGTTCATGGCTTTATTGTCCCGTGTCCGATATCATAGAGTTTAGGTTCTCTGGGTCGTGAGAGAAGCCCCTGCCTACCAAATAAGAGCTAACTGGGAGCAGGAGAGGGGAATTCCCTGATTCCCTGTGGCTGTGAATCAGGGCTGCGCACTGAAATGCACATCCCACTGCCTGAAACTCACACTCACAGGTGAGTCAGCAAGGCCCCACCTGAGCGTGGATGATGGGAGCATTGCAGGCCCAAGCCACATTGGGGATGTCTGGATCCCAAAGGGGCTCTTTTGAGAATATAGAAGAACTGATTCCTCCAGAGTTTCAGGAAAGACTCACAAGATGTTCTTATTTCCCAGACCAAGCAGCTGAGGTATGTCTCAGGAAAAGAAGACTTCAAGGTGGCCTATTGCCCGGGCTCATCACTGGAAGAGCCAGGAAGTTCCTCCTGATCTCCACGTTAATTCCTCCTGCTTATTTATTCTCTCATTGATTCTTCAGTAGAGTGACATGAGAGTTGGGACTTTGTTTTGTTCACTGCAACGTCAGCAGGGCCTAGATCCATGGGTGATTTTTTCGTTTTTTTTTTTTTAATAGTTAATACCAATGCAGCACCACTCAAAATAGACTCTGGCTGGGGTGCTGAGCAGGGTCCAAGTGGAAAGACCTCTGGATTTGGGTTCTATGCTTTGTGGCTAATTTGCTATGTGATCTTAGGCAAATCACTTGACCTCTCCAGACCTGAGTTTTCTCATCTTAAAAAAGGGAGAAATTTGGACTAGGGGTTGCAAATTTGAACCCCTACAGGGTCAGGCAAATAAAGTAAATGAGTGAGCTCAATAGGGTGGGGTTGTCCTGACTGTAACATGTCAGGACATGTCAGCTCCTTCTAAGTGGGCAGTTGTTGTAGGGTGGATCTGCTGACCAAAATGTCCAAAGAACTTGACTCTTGAAGAGATGCTGAGAATCTGGATGTTTATGTGAAATCTCCTGATATTTGAAATACTGTATGAGTAAAAACTGGCTAAGCCAGTTTTATCCCTGAACTAGAGAATCTAGAAGGACCCTCCCACCTTGAATTTTCTGATTCTATAATTTGTTCTTCTAAAGAAGATCCTTAAAAAAATCACTTTAGTCATGGGAATTTCAGCTAGTGCAAAGTGAGTTCCTGTGTATGGGCTCACACTCGTATGCCATTGGACTTTTGCCCCTCGAATGACACTATCCCAGTGGCCTTAATCCCCATCTCCGCCCCCTTCCCCAACTCCAAATGAAGTTTGCTTTGTCTCAGGGGCCCAGCCCTGGGCCAGATGGAAGATGCTGCTTGTGCAGTGAGCTCATCAGTGGTAAAGAGCTGGCTGTGCTGATGAGCTAGCCCTTCCCCTGAGTGAAGGAAAGAGTGGCCACAGGGCAGTGGTTGAGACAGAGGCTGGCTGAGTCAGGCCTCGGGGCCTTGCTGCCTTCCCAGGACTTCGCTGGCTACAGCCCAAAGCTAAACTGGGACTAGGAATCAAGGCTACATCACTATCAATCCGGAGTTCTCCAGTGCCCTTGTATTAGTGTGCTAGGGCTGCCTTAATAAAGTACCACAGACTGGGGGGCTTAAACAACAGAAATTTTTGTCTCATTGCTCTGGAGGTTAGAAGTCTGAAATCATGGTGTCATTAGGGTCTGAGGGCTGTGGAGGGAGGATCTATTTCAGGCCTCTCTCCTTGGCTTGTAGATGGCCATCTTCTCACTATGTCTCTTTGTAGCATCTTCTGTCTATGCAGGTCTGTCTTTGTGTCTAAATCTCTTCCTTTTTTAAGGGCAACAGTCATATTACATTAGGGTCCACCCTAATGACCTCATTTTAACTTAACTCTGTAAAGATCCTGTCTCCAAATAAGTTCACATTCTGAGATACTAGGGGGTTAGGACTTAAAAACATAAAAATTTTAGTGGGGACTCAATTCCCATAACACCACTGCTCCATGGCTTCTCACTCATTACTTTAAACACCAAAACCCAAGTGTCCTGCTTGTATCCCATCTCACCTGTGACGGGGGGATGTGTCTCATTTACTGGTACACAGCTCCCTGTAAGCATGTCCTCTGTATGAACAGGGAAGGTGGGGGAACCCTTATCAAGCACCTGTTAAGGGACATACAGGACTTGAATTTCAGGCCATAACAAGCAATGCCCTCTTATTCTGTGTGGCACTATCTATATGGTACTTTTTATCCTTATACCAATAATAATTGCAATTACATACATGTACTAAGTGCCAAACAGTGTTGCAAACAACTCATATGTGGTAATTTGTTGAATCCCCACAACACCCTGAGGTAGGCACTATTATTAACTTCATTCTACAGATAAGACATGGAAGCCCAGAGAGCTTAAGAAACTTTCCCAAGTCTGTAGTAGCTGATGGCGTTGGGGTTTGAACCCCAAGAGTTGGCTCCAAAGGCTATGCTTTTGATCATTACATGATAGTGATTAGAAAAGGCAGAAATTATTATTCTCATTGAATAGATGAGGAAGCTAAAACCAAGAAGCTAAATAGTTTACCAAGGGTCACACGCGTAACAGGCAGAGTAAAGGCAGAATTCCAGTCTTCGAAGCCATATGGTTTCCCCCAGACAGGACCAAGTGTCCTGAGTCCCTTCCCCATACCCACCTCCACTTACACAGGCCCACCATAGTGGGGCCAACCCAGAATCTCAAAACCCTTGTTTGTGCTTAACAGTCTCCTTAAGGCAGAGTGATTATGGGGCATGAATGAGGGGAGGCACCCTCTTGACTTAGATCTGACCTCCCAGTCCCTTCCAGTTCCCTGGACCACAGCCCCGAGGCCTAAGGGCTAGGCCCGAATCTGAGACTTTTCTTGGCGGAGGTTAGGAGCGTGGGAGTCGGGTGGGGAAGGCAGCGCGGGGCTGGGCCGCCCAGAAACGCAGGGTATCATATTTCTCGCAAGTCGCCAATCCCGAGCCCCGGAGGGCGTGGCCACGCCCGGGAGGCGTGGCCGGACGGCGGAGAGGGCTGCGGCGTCCTGGGGCGAGGCGCTGACGTGAGCTCGGCGCACCTGGGCCGGACAGGTAAGGGCCGGTGCGGGACCAGGAGAGGAACTCGCAGTCCCTACTTGCGCACAGCCAGGCGCGCCTTGGCTAAGCCGTCGAGCAGCGTGGTGGCGACGGGTGAACTCCGCTGCGGACTTGGTTCAGAGGGAATCTCTGCTTCTGGTAGCCGGGTTGAGGACAGGTGGGGACGCCAATTTCTGGAGAGCAGCCTGAGGGAGGGAAGACACGCCCGCGGGTGGGGAAGGGTCCGCCCTAGAGTTTGTGGGGGCGGGGGAGCTTGCTTGGGGACAGCTGTTTGGGAATACCCACTGGGGCTCGGTGCGTGTCGCCCTCCTTCAGTTGGCTTTGGGGCCGTCCCAGTTCTGTAGCGCTAAGCCCCTCCCGACCCCACACTTATGACTGTTCCCCTTCCCCCGCCGAAATGGAGGGCGCTGCTCTTTGCTCCCACCGACCCCACTCTGCTTTTGAGCTAAAGCACCGCTCCTCCTTAAGCCTTACCAACTTGCTTGACCGAAGGCCCCTGTGTCCCAGGGAGGGGACTTCCTACGTCCGCCAGCTCTTGGTCCTGGTGGGTATTTTGGGAAACTGGGAAGAGAGCGGCAAGGTGGTTTGGCGCTTTGTCGAGTTTGTTTTCTCTCCTTGAGTTTGTTTAGCACAGTTAGGCCCTTCGCCCTGAGCCTGGGAGACACCCATGGATTTCCAAGGAGCCCAGCTAGGTGTTGGGGAGGGTGGCGCCCGCCCGCCGGGGTGTGGTTGCTCGGGGAGTGAGGCCTTCCTTGCCTGAAGGGGCTGGAGGGCAGGTGTAGAGAAATGGGGAAAGTCTCCCAGGCCTAACTGGAAAGGAGGCCTGAGGTGCCACTCCTTACTGGGAGCCTGCTTCGTGGTAAAGGGGTCACCCCGTCCCAACATGTTCTCTTGGTGGATGTCAAGAGCTGAAGCTAGGGAAGGGAGAGGGTGAAGACTGGTGCTGACCCAGGAGAGTAGTTTAGGGTTAAATATGTGTTTGATGCGGGGTGACAACACCCAGTGTTCTGCAACTGCCCTTCGCCACCCCCCAACTTCCATCCAGCAGGGAGGAAGGGTGCGGGGATTATGGCTAGAGGCCCAGCGTTTACCCTAAGTGGGGCTAAACTAAATGAAGGGAAGCCTAAGGAACTTAAGAGATGGCATTTCACTTTCCTTCAGGAGGAAGGGGAAAATACGGGACCACTGCTAAGACCTGTCTGCAAGAAATGGCGAGTATGTTTGACTCTGGGCAAAATCATTGCCAGCCAAATCTCACTTTGGGGTAGCAATGCCCCTGGAAACTAGTCTGGGCAGGGGCTGCAGAGGTAGCAGTGGGGTGTTTATAGAGGAATTGCTCCCTGGAATGGCAGTGTGAGAGAGGACAGTTAGTGCCCAGAGGAGGCTGAAAGTGTCTCTGCTCTATGCTCAGTGTGAGGGGTAGTAAATGGGTCGGCATCTTTGTCAAAGGATGATTATTAGAGACACAGGCTTTGAATTTTGCTGTGATGGCAGCTGGAGATACAAGGCTGAGTTCAACTAGGCTAAGGTGGTTCTGCAGGTGTTTGTGTTTGAGTGGTGAGAATGTTTAGAAGGGAGAACTCTGATTCAGGTGTGTTTGAGATAGGGCGTAATGCAGTCTTCACCCCAATCACTTTATTGGCCCTCCATACTATTGGGGTTTTTGTTGATGTTTTTGGTTTACTCTCTGTGTGTGGAAGACAGGAGGGACATGGGAGGCACGGTGCAGTGGCAGGATTTAGTATAGCACATTCTGACTCAGGAGTGTTGGGTTTGGATCCAGATAAAGCACCTAACTTTTCTGTGCCTCAGTTAACCCAGCTGTAAAATGAGGATAATTATACCACTTCCAGGTTCATAAGGATAAAAGCAGATGCATTAAGTAAAAGTGCCTGTAAAAAACTGTAAAGCCTATGCAGGGAGGAAAGATTGTTGTTACTGTCCTTCATAAGAAATGTCTTATTATCCTGTGGTTAAAAAAGTTCTACTTGTAGGTTTTTTAAAATTATAAATTGAAATATATCATTGTAGAAAAATGTGAATCATATGTAAAAGTATATAGGAGAATATAGAAAGCACCCATAATCCCATTACTAGGTAACCATTACAAATATCTTGTTGCACCAGTGTATTTCTTTCCCTTTTTTAGTTTTGTATGTGCGCATGTATGCAGGTATGTTACAAAATGGAGATACTGCTATACACTCAATGTTGTATGCTGCATCCCTTCCATATTTTAAACATTTCCCCACATCCAATAAAAATTCTTCAAACACTCATTAATGGCTACTTGATATTGCAGCCTGTGGATGTTACGTAATGAACCATTCCCCTCTCAGTCATTTTGGTGGCTTTCAATTTTTCCCTCTGCCTGTTTTTAGAGTCGTAGTTATGGGGCGGTGGGTGGGGAGAGGTTGGCTGACTTTCTGAAGGTGGAGAGGGTTTGCCCTGAGGGAGGAAGGGCACGGAGTGGGGCTCCTTCCATGGGCCTGAGGCGGGGCTGCTCAGGTGTAGTCCCATCTTGGGAGAACACTGAGAACTCAGGGCTCTAGATCTTTATCACCGATCTCTATGGGTGGCTGCTTCTCCTTCCCATCACCAGGTACAGCTCCTGATCTTGGCCGGGTTGCCTTAATTTTTTCTCGATGGGCTGTGGATCAGCTACAATAAGCCCTTTTCTTCAAGTCCACAGTCAGTCAAGAGGTGCAGGCCCAGACACAGGACTTATCAATAATGCAACAGAAATTCTCCAAAGCGCCTTACTAGGTTGACCAGTTTACTGTCACTTTCCCTATTCTCCTTTTCCTTCCCTTGCCCTTCACCCTTCTAAGTAGGGCTAGGACTGGGGAAAAGGTAGATCTTGCCCTTGAGAGAATATGCATCCTTAAAAGGTGTAAATGTACTCCATGCTTTGATGGCTTCCCATGCTGCCCTGCAAAACACCCTACCCAAAGGCCAAGAACATGGGGGCACTTGAACACTGCGTGCCAACCTCACCTGCTCAGTGCGAGCTGTGCTCCCAGGGGGAAGGTTTCAGTTGCAGGACTTGGTAATTGGGTCAGAAGGCTCAGGCGAGAGCAGGTCTTGCCTTGCTCTTAAAGTGCCAGAGGCTGAGTTGGGTTTGCTGGGACTCTGGCTAGGGAGGGAAGCGGTGTTAGGGACCCCCTCCCCCAGCCCAACTCTTCTAAACTGGAGCTTTCAGCTGACTAAGTGGGTTTGGCTTCAGAACCGTGATCCGGGTAGGGATCTTTTTGGGTGTGAAGGTGACTTATTTTTCTTCCTCTCCTCCTCAGGCCATTGTGGGGCTTGAGCAGTTGCAACGTGGATTTCCTCAGGAAGGAACATCTGGTAAAAACATTGAGCTTCAGTGTTTAGTAACTAACACAGTGCTTGGCACACAATAGCTGATGAGTAAATATTTGTTGAATGAGTGTCATTTTTTCCAGACGTCTCTTTCTCATCTTAAGTAAAAACAAAATAAGAACACCAAAAAATCCAAATGCTGTGTTCCAGGCAAACAGTTCTCCAGTGACTGGTTTTTTCTCCGGGCACCCAGTCTGGGCAGGTCTTTGTTTTCTGCCGTGAGTGCTGGCGGCTGTCGAATGTTATCTGCTATTCCCATGTATTTTTATGAGAATCAATTGCAGACTTTACCCAGGCTGGCTCCTGCACCAATCGGTGCACTCCAGCTCCATGGGGAGATAAACAGACCCAGGTGAGGAGGGAGTCCTCGCCGCTCAAGGCTCGTCTCGTGACTGTTTTTAGTACTCTAAGGTTAGGAATTGTGGCATTAGATTATTTTGGAGCTTCTCAGCTTTATCAGATTCAGTTGTGGGGAAATGTTCCCAAGCCTTCTTCCAGATTCTTCTAGATTGTCCTGTGGATAACCAGCTGAGACCCCTTTTTCCTGGTGCAGAATCTTTGGGTGGCCGAGAGAAAGGGAAGCTGACTCAAGACCCGGCTCTTCAGATCTCCGTGGACACACTGCCTGCTCTTCCGTGTAAGTGAGGACTTTGGAATCCAGGACCCACCCCTCACCTACTTCTCTGTCACCACGATGGTGTTATTTCTTACTGAAATATTCCCATTCACCTTTAGCTGTCTTATTTAGAAAGAGAACTTGCTTCAGCTTCTTGCCCATATACGTGCTGTTTCTATAACTTTTTTCTTCCTTCTCCTAAGATGAGATCAGAAAGAACAATTTCCCTTCTCTTCCAAAACCCTTGATACTTCAGGAAGGACCGTGTTCCAGCAGGGATGACATCACCTTTTTATTTTTCTGCTTCAGGATTTAAATAGAAGAAATGTGATCTACTTGCATGATAAGTCTGATTTGGCTAGAGCATGAAGTATAAATGGCTTTGGAATAAGAATCAAAAGAACCTTTTAACCTCTTTTCTTTCCCACCTGGCACAGTTTATTCCCATATTTAGTTTCTTTGCAGTAATCTAGTGAAACTGTAGCTCTGTCGTCCGGGAACGGTGGCTGGGAAGAGTTCCCAGTGGCTGGCCTGATTCTCCTGCTTTTCCCCTACCAGATCATGGCCCTCCACCCCCGCAGAGTCCGGCTGAAGCCCTGGCTGGTGGCCCAGGTGGATAGTGGCTTGTACCCTGGGCTTATCTGGCTACACAGGGACTCCAAACGCTTCCAGATTCCCTGGAAACATGCCACCCGGCACAGCCCCCAACAAGAGGAGGAAAATACCATTTTTAAGGTAAAGGACTTCTTCTATCATCCGACTTAAATTTTTTTTCCAATGCTCTCAGACCTTTCTGGGTTTGTTTGTTTTTTTTCCATTTTGGCATGAGGAATATACTAGATCTAAACCTCTGATGAAACAGAATGCTTGTGATGGGGGTGCCCAAACTTACCAGGCATAGTACTTTCTCTTGTTGGGGCATGTCTACAGTGGTTGAAGCACTTTATTCTTTCCCACTGGTCAAAGGTACTCAACTCACGTCCCAAAGGATATGAGATGGGATTGGCTAAACTCCTATAAATGATTGTAGTGATGTGGTTGTTCCAAAATCTACCAAGGGTCAGTAGTTGCCGCCTCCTCTTCATTCACTCAGGGTTCTTGCTACGAAGAGAGGTGCTTGGGCCTGGGAACAATATCCATACCAGGATGCAACTGTTGGATGTCAGCAGACTCCTACCACATAGCCTGTGGGATGGGCACAGAGGGCCCTCAGCAAGTTTTTCTTTTGATATTAAAGGATTTCGCACCTATCCATAGCCTCTGCTTAAAGATTAAAAGACTGAGTATGGTGGCTTACACCTGTAATCCTAGCACTTTTGAAGGCTGAGGTGGAAGGATCACTTGAGACCAGGAGTTTGAGACTGACCTGAGCAACATGACAAGATCCAATTTCTACATAAAAATGGAAAAATTAGCTGAGCATGGTGGCATACACCCGTGGTCCCAGCTACTCAGGAGGCTGGAGCAGGAGGATCACTTGAGCCCAGGAGTTTAAGGTTGCAGTGAACCATGATGACACCACAGTACTCTAGCCTGGGCAACACAGCAAGACCTGTCTCAAAAAAAATTATAAATTTTTATTTTATAAATTTTCTTAAATTTAAAATGCCTCTGATATGATAATTTTATTTAACTGAAACCTAGATTTAACACATTACTGCCACGTGAGTTGTATTTAACTCACACTAGTTTTGAGCCTGGGGCCTCATGAAGCATACATAACTCACATGTCTCTTCACCATGGGAGCTGCGTGAACTATTTTTCAAGTTGCATACAACTCATGTACAGAAAACAATAAAAAATAACAAATTTTTCATTAAATTAGAAAGGATTGTTTGTGAAGTTTTTATTCTATTTTTGTAATAAAACACCATGATCCCAAGGAAAAAATTTTTTTTCGTAGTGTGGCAGTCAATGTGTTAATCACATAGCATTTTACAAAATTTAAGTGACACCAAAGCTTGACTTAAGACAGGAGTAGGTGGACAGGCTGGTTGTGGGAAGGGATTTCATGTGGTTTATTACTCTGTAGGCTGTGCCTCTGCTCCAGATCAGCTTCTCTCTGCTGGCCACTTCCATCTTATGAGTAGCTTTAGTTTGTGCACCCTCAAGACACAAAGTAAATTTGCCCTTTTCTTCTCTGAGTATAAGCTGGAAGTCAGAAATGAAATCCATGCCTACTGTGAGCCTCTCAACATTCATGCCCCAGTTTCTTGCTGAGATTGGATCAGGGAAAGGCAGAAAACGTGGCCTCAGGACTCAAAGACATCCTAGAAATGTTTCCCATCCAACTCAGGTCAGGTGTAGAGAGGAGAGGCAGAGAGAAAATTGGCCTGAGAGTACTTAGAAAATAAGTGAGCACTGTTAATTTAGATTTTAAATAATGATATAAAAATGACAAGGAAAACCAGCACCAATTATTGGAGTTAGTATTGAGAAAGGGGCTGGGGTCCGCCCTGGCCCAGTTGTCTTCTCCTTGGCCTTGGTGCGAAATGGGATTTATTGAAGCATCTGGCAGTGGCTAGCCATGGGGAAGAGGCTGGTTCCTGAAAGCCCCACTCATGAGAATGATCTGCATGCTTGGGGCTGGAGGAAAGGATGGCTGTGGGGAGGCAGCGTTACCTCATTTACATCTGCGTGTCTGTTTGCAGAATGTGGAGGGAGGGTCTGGAAAGTCAGAAGAATGAGGATGCTTTCACAGATCCCAAGCTCTGCTGGGCCTTTAGCAGGATATGCAGGTGGGACACTAGCATTAAGTGAGTGTCTGTGTCCATGACCTCATTCAGTTCTCATGACAACCCTGTGAGGGAGGCCTTACCCTCATATTGTAGATGCATAAGCCAAGGCTCAGGGGGACTGAGTAACTTGCCAAAATCATACAGTGGTGGAGCCAGGATTTGAACCCATGTCTGTCTCCTCCCGCCCCTGATCATACTGCCCCTTCTCATCAGGAATTGGAAGACCTGGCCTCAAGTCCTACTACCGTCAAATGCTTGTGTGGTCTTGGGCTCGTCATGTCACCTCTCTGGGCTTCAGTTTTCCCTGCAGCAAAATGAAAATGGAACCAGCCTTGCCTGCCTCACAGGATCATTGTCAGAATCGAGTGACATAAAGCGTGGGGAGGGATTTGCAAAACACCATAAAAATGCAGAAATTATTTCCATTTTAGGAAGAGAAATAAGGACCTGCACAGTGATCAGAATCTCTCAGAGGCAAGACTTAGAAGGGGTTTGAACAAGTAATGTTTATAAATCACAGCAATTGCCATATGGTACCTCTTAGGCTCTCCTTTCTTGATTCTAAAGTTCCAGTCTTAAAGGGTATGACGCTCTGTTGCATCAGCCTTGGGTCTTCAGTGCCATACAATGGGGTCCTGGGGGATGGATGGCTGCGTGGTGAGCAGGAGGGCTGGGGCCCTGGTTCTGGGTTAGTCTGGCTGCTCTCCATGGAGGGGCAGGGCTTTAGGGAGCCACAGAAATTTGCAGACCTCTGCCAAAATCTGCACAGCCCGAGTCAGCTGGGTGGGGCCAGAGTGAGTGTGGGCACAGAGGAGCAAACAAACGGCAGGGAAAATGTGTGGGGAGGCAGCAGCCAGGGACCACCAGGTAACTGGAGAGATGCCTCCCAGATATTAGGGACCAGAGAAGTTGAAATCCTATAGGGGTGGGGTGGAATGGAGCAGCAGTTGGCCCCCTAGAGTCCGCTAAGCCTCCTGGGGCAGTACAACTTTGTCGAACTTCTTCATACCGCAAAACAAATGCAAGAACCCAAATCTGCAAAGGTGGTAGGAGGAAGTGAGTCTGAATCGGTTTAGCTCTTGGAAGAAACTTCCTCATAATCGTGAGGCTCTGCAGGGGGTGACTGAAGGAGATCGGAGGATGAGGCAGAACAATTCAATTTCCGTGTAAGGAAGAAGTCTGTGATCAGAATCAGGCGGGGTGTTGGGTTTGGACAAGTGATGTGCCCCGTTGACTTGAAAACGTTGGTGTATGCTTCTTGTCTGGAGTTCTCTACTAATGACATCTCTTTTTTCTGCATTAGAACATGTTATCCTCCTGGACAAAGCTTAGAGATCAGGGACTATGTTAGCCATGGGGGAGAGTGGGTATCCTGGGAACAGAAACACAAATGCCAGTGAGACTTGAAAGCAGGGCCAGGTTTCTACTGCCTGCTCTGTTCCTGAGGACCTGGTCTATGATGTGAGCAGCCTGGGTTTCCCTTTGCCTCTCTGGGGAGGCTACTTCGTTCCCCTTGTCTGGGGAAAGTGCTATGAGTTCCCATATTTGAAAACCAGAGAGAAAAAGTCAAAGTGGTTTTAGTCCATGCTGCCAGCCACTAGTGTTGCTGACAGCACGATGTTTCCAATGAAGTAGGAGTTTGAGGGGATTGGGAAAGGTAGGGGGTGTGAGTTTTTTTTAGCATTCGAGGCCCTCAGCCAGTGGGGCAAGCTGAACCCCCAGGGTGTGCTTCCTGTTCCAAAGGCACTTGGTTTCTCCAGTTCTTTATTTATGCATCAGATTGAGGACTGAAGGGAGGGGACCAGCGAGGCCAAACTCCTCCTATCACCTGCCTTCCCCCTTTGTTGTACCTATTGTTGTATAAGCAACTCATGTCAAAAAAGGATAAGCAAAAAAAAAAAAAGGTTAACCTGAAATCCTGCTATCCAAAGTTACTGTTAGCATTTTGGTGCACATTTTCCCCAGACTTTACTTTCATTTTTTTTTTTTTTTTGGGGGGGGACTACAGACATGCGCCACCATGCCCGGCTAATTTTTTCTATATAGTTTTAGTTGTCCGATTAATTTCTTTCTATTTTTAGTAGAGACGGGGTCTTGCTTTTGCTCAGGCTGGCTTCGAACTCCTGAGCTCAAACAATCCACCCGCCTCGGCCTCCCAGAGTGCTAGGATTACAGGCATGAGCCACCACACCCAGCCAGACTTTACTTTCAATCTTTCATTATAACAACTGTCCTCTTGACAGGTACTGATACCAACGCTTCAGATAAGGCTCCTCCCTTCAATACATTGCATTTGCACATGGCTTAATTTCCCTTGGACCCTGCCTTGTCTGGTCCTAAGGGCAGTATTTCCTCCTGCAGTCTCTGGAAATTGGGGTTGGGTAGTGGGGCAGTCACTCAAGGGTGTGTGAATGTGTTTGTGTATGAAAAAGGGTGGGCACACACTTTGCAGTGTTTCTGGGTAACAGTAGGCACTCACTGCAGTTTCCTGTTCCTCAGGCCTGGGCTGTAGAGACAGGGAAGTACCAGGAAGGGGTAGATGACCCTGACCCAGCTAAATGGAAGGCCCAGCTCCGCTGTGCTCTCAACAAGAGCAGAGAATTCAACCTGATGTATGATGGCACTAAGGAGGTGCCCATGAACCCAGTGAAGATATATCAAGTGTGTGACATCCCCCAGCCCCAGGGCTCCATCATTAACCCAGGTGAGGCCCCAGGTGTCTGGGAGAAGGCGGGCAGTACACCATGTTCTGGGCTGGACTCTTAAAGAGATAGTCAACTTGAAAGCAGCTTGGTTTACAAAGTTTAAGACTGGGAAAGCAAGAAAGTCTTTCCCTAGGAAGGACCCAGAGAACAAAAGACAGAAGCAGAGCAGAATCTTCTTGCTCACTTAGTGAAATGGTTGTTAGCCTGATTGCTTAAAGCATGAGAAAGTAGAGGGAGTATAGAGTTCTGCTGTAAAAATAGCCTCTCTTGGGACTTGAGAGGCCAGGTAGTTGTGAAGGAGGAAGAATTAAAACATAGAAGGTTTGAGTTCTAAACCTGGCTCTTATCACTTTTCTATTTGTGGGACTTGAATCAAGTCATTTGACCTCTTGAGCCTCGGTTTCTTCAGCTCTAAAATGTGGGATCTCATCTTTCCTGCCTACTTCAAAGACTGCTGTGAGACTCAATTGACACGACATATAAGAGCTATTAAGTGCTTTATAGATGTTGGGTGAGTGGTCATTTAATTTGAAGGATACCTTGACTAAGGGAATACCTCCTGATCCTCTTACTTACCCATGCTTAGCAAGTACTGACTAAGAGCCAGATAATTTAGACTTGTACTCCAGTGAATCCAGTGAGGCCCTGCCATGAGGGAGGGGTCTGCCTACAAGGATGAGAAATTGCTGTCCCTGAGTCCTTTAAAGGGATGCTACTGTGTAGGAAGCTAATGTGTATGTAAAATGTAAGAGATTTCTAGAAGAAGGAGGGTCCGCAACTCCTATATAGGGGAGGAGAAGAGAGCTTGCATTAAGGCTCTGTTGAAAGAGTTGGAACTAGGGGTTACTACTTCTTTGATTCCCACTCTTTTTAGTTAGAGCATTGAAGGTGCTTACTGACCCCGAGGAGCCTCTGTGCTGACAGTCCCTAGCTTGGGTGGTGGGTCAGCTGCAGGGATGGCAGTGCAACCTGAACTGCTCGCCTGTGAGCTTGTGTCTCTTGGGTAGGATCCACAGGGTCTGCTCCCTGGGATGAGAAGGATAATGATGTGGATGAAGAAGATGAGGAAGATGAGCTGGATCAGTCGCAGCACCATGTTCCCATCCAGGACACCTTCCCCTTCCTGAACATTAATGGTGAGTGGCGTGGTGGGTGGTACAGAGGGATAAGGACAACGTAAGGGCTTTGACCTGGGAATTGCTCTCTTGGACCACCACTGCCCTGGGAGCAGGATCAGGCCCCACAGTCAGGCTGCTGGTCTGTTAGCAAGCAGGGGTCATCGGTGAGGGAACTGCCAGCCCAGTTATCCCACTACAGTGGGGTGGGTTCTAGGCATAGAGAACATCTTCTGAATCTTACGTGTGATCACTCAAATAAAAAATCTAAATTCATTCTCAGTCCCACATACAAATATATCAGTGGTTATAAACGTTGCCAATTTCCTTCAGGCCAAATGCAGAAGTCATTTTTATGAACTGTAGGCAAACTCTTCCAGTATTTTCCTTGGTATAAATTTTGTTACTTCCTTAACAGGGATCACTCTGCTAGGCTGTGCTACAGGAAACTTGTGGTTTCTGCAGCTACTAACACTAGGCTAGATAAACCCTATCAGATTTATCTAGTTGTCTGTCTGCAAGATACTTTTCCTTTATGGACTTTTGAAAAATGAGTTGAGGTTTGGGAGTCCCCCGTGTGACAGAGCAGGTACTGCATCTCCCACTGCACTCCCCAAAGATGCTCAAACACAAGTTGAATTGCTCTTCTGCAGAATTTTACTTCACCTGTTCACTGAAATGCTCCTACTCTAATGATTTGCATCCAGTTGAGCAGCTTTTCACAGACTTCTTAGTACCTTCAAGCTGCTATGGGTCAAAATGAGATAACTTGTGCCACCTATAAAATTTAGCATATCAAGATGATTTCTTTAGGATTTTGGAGTACTTTAGGTGCGGGTCCCACCTTTGAGAACCAGGAAATGATTCTTATTGTCTGTCTACTGGCCTTCCGTCACTTACCCTGCCATGTATATCTTTACAACTAAGTGATGGGTAATGAGAAATTTCATAGAGATCTTCCAGGTCAATACTGCCACGAGCTATGTTTAAAATTTAAATGAGAAATTCAAAGAGTTGGATATCCGGGTGTGTGTGATCCTTTCCCAAATCCTTGGCTGACTCATTCTGTTGTTCTCACCCCTTAAAAGAATGTAGACCATTTCCAGGATCCTCATTTCCTATTTTTGTTCATATTTTATTAAAGCTAATGTTGTGTGTCCTTATATTTTTGGGCTGCCCTTGATCCTTTTTGGAAAGTTATGGAATAAATATTAAAAACTAAAAAATAAAATGGGAACATAGATTTAACCAGACTTGTACACAAAGAGTCAAAGAAACATTAACCTCTGTGATTTCAGAGCTGTTGGGGCAGAGGAAGAAGAATTGTTGAAGAATAGATGCCTAAGAGGTGAGGCTAGGAGCCTTTGGAGGAAGTCAGCTTTGACATAAGCAGGGAAATAGGTTTTTCACTCTTTTTTAAAGCTTTAATTGGATAATTATGAATAAATAATAACTTTCACATGATTTAAATTCGTAATGGTACAAAAGGGTATCTGTCAGTTCCAAGGTTTTCCTTTCATTCTGTCCCTGAACCTTCCAGTTCTTTCTAGGTTCTTGAGTATGCTTTCAGGCATGTAAAAATATTTGTTTTCAATGAAATTTCCATACATTAACACTTAAACCTCATCAGCTAATTCAGTTGAGTTCATTTTATGGAAGACAACCAGCTTCTAGTTAATTGCTGGGATCAAATTTTGCAATAGGGAATCTCTCTTGTCCTTTCTAATTTAACCCCCAAAGAAAACTCACTTGTCTATCTGTCAATCTTCAGCAAACAAAGGTTTTTAGAACGATGAGTATATGGGAGAAATAATATGATTAGAAAGCAGGGGAACTTTGTTTCTTCCTGTGTTAGTTGTGGGAATCATTGATGAGGCTGGAGGTCACACTGGGTCATGGCTCAGTGCTTGACTCCTGTCTACTGACCTTGTTAGTTCTTAGAGCCTCAGACCAGGCCATGTACATGTGTGGTGCCACTGCTTGCTCACCACGTCCTTCTGTTCTAGGTTCTCCCATGGCGCCAGCCAGTGTGGGAAACTGCGGTGTGGGTAACTGCAGCCCTGAAGCAGTGTGGCCCAAAACAGAACCTCTGGAGATGGAAGTGCCCCAGGCACCCATACAGCCCTTCTTCAGTTCTCCAGAGCTGTGGATCAGCTCTCTCCCAAGTAAGTGAGCCCTGATATTTCTTACTGGGTCTTCTCCTATTATAGTTCCTTTCCTAGCCCACCTTCTGCCTCTGTTTCTTTGACATATATAGAATTAAACTACCTGCCCTCTGTGTCTGCTTCCTGGCTGGCCGATGAGTCACCAGGAAAGAAATACAGAAACATTGGCCCATACCTACTTGCCCATGGGATGCTCTTATTGGTCACAGCTCTAGGTTACTCACCTCCTAGGAGGGTGGGAGGCGCAGGTTTTATCAGTCCCGTCAGGGGATTTGGCGGCAAGGCCAGTTGTGGGATAGGGAGTTAATGGCCATGGATTTGGTTGAGGAGGCTCTTGGATTTTGAGGGGCTTTTGGACCCATAGCAAAAAATCTCTTTCTGACTTTGACACAAATGTATCTCAATGAAGAATCAAAGTCATTGCCCAGGTCTTCCTTTCACACTACATATAGTGGGGGTGTGAATGCTAAAATTTTGTCCAAGAGGCTAAACTAAGTAGCTTTGATAAGGCCTATTGGGTTCAGTGGAGATTGCTGAGGGAAAATTAACTTTGCTGTGAAATGTGTCCTTTTATGGTATATTGTTAGAACAATCCCCAATGTGTGCTCACATATGTAATTTTTAGAAAAATGGCTTGATATTTCTTCTTGTTCCTCTGGTTTCTTTACACAATGAGCCAAAAACGAGACACAAACCAGATACCTTAGTTTTTATCTTCTTCCAGTGCCTGGTGATATGAAGACTCAGTCAGTATGGGGTTAATTGTAGTTCTTAGGGTATGGTTATTGAATAAAGATAGTGTAGATGGACCTTGAACTATTTGCTTCCAGGCAGCCTTTTGAGTGAATATTTCAGGGATATGTTGGTGTCTCCCTTTATTGCAGGAAGGATAACTGTGGCAGTGCCCTTCCTGAATGCTAGTGAAAGGTGGCTTGATCTTAATGGACTTGCATGAGTCTTAGGGATGGACAGGCAGAGCAGTGCAGAAGGACTCACTATCATTCTAACCTTGCAGTGACTGACCTGGACATCAAGTTTCACTACCGTGGGAAGGAATATGGGCAGACCATGACCGTGAGCAACCCCCAGGGCTGCCGGCTCTTCTATGGGGACCTGGGTCCCATGCCTGACCAGGAGGAGCTCTTTGGTCCCGTCAGCCTGGAGCAGGTCAAATTCCCGGGTCCGGAGCATATCACCAATGAAAAACAGAAGCTATTCACCAGCAAGCTGCTGGACGTCATGGACAGGGGACTGATCCTGGAGGTCAGCGGTCACGCCATTTATGCCATCAGGCTGTGCCAGTGCAAGGTGTACTGGTCTGGGCCATGTGCCCCATCGCTTGTTGCCCCCAACCTGATTGAGAGACAAAAGAAGGTCAAGCTGTTTTGTCTGGAAACATTCCTTAGTGGTGAGTGTTTTTTCAGAAGGTCGATGGTGATGGGAATTGCTCCCTGGAAGTACATCTTCTACCATCCCTCTCTTTCCTGGCTTGGCAAAGATCTTAACCAAAATTTTTCTTCTTTTGCTGAAATGAAATACATTAGGAACAAAACAGAAAAATATTTCTTCCGGAGGTCAAGGGGGAAGAGAGCTTTGGTTCCGGAAAATGGAGGTGACCTAGGCAACACAGAAGGGAGTTTCACTCCAAGCTATTTTTGGGTTGGTTGTGTCTCCTTCAGTGGCAGAGGAGGGAGACAGCTTTGTCATTATCCCTCAAATGTTACCAGCTTATCTTTAACTTTGGAAGGTGACCCCATTTGTCATATTCAGCAGAACACTTACCCTTTTGGGAAATATGAGTGGTGAATTCAAGCAGATAATTTTAGGGAGAGCACTGACATGTAAATTTTACAATGTGGTGTGAATCCCAAGTTGAGATCAACAATTTCCTTTAGGAGTCTCTGAAATTTGTGCTGTCCAATATACTTGTGCTATCTGATATGGTAGCCACTAGCCACATATTGCTATTGAGCATATCAGTGTGACTAATGTGACCAAGGAACTGTTTAATTTTAATGTTTAATATCAGTAGCCACATGTGGTTAGTGGCTGTTGTGTTGAACAGTGTAAAAGGCAGCATTTACTGAGAGGATGATATGGAATAACCCAGTATACCAAACTTGCTCTTCTACCTTCTGCAGAGCTCATTGCCCACCAGAAAGGACAGATAGAGAAGCAGCCACCATTTGAGATCTACTTATGCTTTGGGGAAGAATGGCCAGATGGGAAACCCTTGGAAAGGAAACTCATCTTGGTTCAGGTGAGAAGATAAGGATGTGTCAACAACTCTTTCCCTTTTTGCCAAAGCTTTACTCCCTAAGTCTGGGTTGAACCCTGGTCAAGCATCTCTCAGCCTGTTTGGGTCTTAATCCCATCAGATGATGTAGCCGACTCAGGCTGTATACAGTAGGACCACACTGGAAAAGGCAAGGTCCTTAAAGTGGGTGTCTGATTTAGTGGAGACCTTATCTTTCATTCTCTTACTGACAGAGTCTTGCTGAAACCTCACAGGATATGACCCTTTCCAATTTTTCTTAGAAAAATCTTTTGAGTTGCTTTTAAAAATGTAAGCTTATTCTAGGAGGTGGCAGCAAAGCCACATAGGCTTGGCCCCCAGAATCGCACAATGAGGCAGGCAACAGATGACATTTAGTTAAAGTCTTGCTAAGTAAGCATGTGCTGTGATGCTATATCTAGGTTGTTTACCTTCATTTGAACCAAATTCTAGAGTGGGCCTTGGCAGGACGGTCCCAAAAGATGAAAGTGTATCCTATATTTAGACTTTTTATTTATTTATGTATTTATTTTTTGAGACAGGGTCTCACTGTGTTGCCCTGGCTAGAGTACAGTGGCGTCATCATAGCTCACTACACCCTCAAACTTCTGAGCTCAAGCGATCCTCCTGCTACAGCCTCCCAGAGTGCTAGCATTACAGGTGTGAGCCACTGCGCATGGCCTCTGTATTTAGGTATTAGAGTGAGGGGCTTCCCCGGGGCCTTATTGATTCTTCCTTCAATCTTGGGTCTATCTTGCGCTTTAAAAATACCTTTTCCTCAGCAGATACCTGTGTCCTCTGTGTCTTGAACAGGTCATTCCCGTGGTGGCTCGGATGATCTACGAGATGTTTTCTGGTGATTTCACACGATCCTTTGACAGTGGCAGTGTCCGCCTGCAGATCTCCACTCCAGACATAAAAGATAACATTGTTGCTCAGCTGAAGCAACTGTACCGCATCCTTCAAACCCAGGAGAGCTGGCAGCCCATGCAGCCCACCCCTAGCATGCAGCTGCCCCCTGCTCTGCCAGCCCAGTAATCAGGAACGCCATCTGCTTCCTTTTCCTTTTTACACTGTTGTACATATGGATATTTTTTATTATTCACATTTAACCAGCTTTTGAATCTCTCTTTTCTCTAACAATGTTAGAAATCTATGATTATCCAAATATGCCTAGATTTAAAGTTGATTTAATTTATGGAAAAATCACCCTTCAGACTTCCCTTTTCTTTTTTAAACTTCCCAATGGTAGTAGGATGTAGTAGAAGGAGATTTTGCCTGGGAGTTCGGACACCAGGGTTCTAGCTGCAGCTTTGCTTCCAAAGTGACCTTGAACAAGTCTTTTTACTTCTGGGCTTCAGATTTATCGCTTGTAAAGTGAAGAGATTGGAATGGTGCCTGAAATTGCATCCAGCTTTCAAACTCTGACTCGATGACTTTATTCTACTTGTACAAGGCAAAATTGCCTGGAACATGAACCCTTCTGCATTGCTCTTGTACCACATTTTTTTTTTTCTTGCTTTCATTAAAGTTCCCTCAAGCACTGATTTGTCCAGGATGGAGCTCTGTTTGACCTGTTCTGCTAGTATTATAAGCTTGCTCCCTGATGGGGGAAGTGAGGAGAGGAGCTGGCTGGTTGCTTAGGAACCAAGCTTGATATCTAAATAGAAGTGGGTGCCAAAGTCTGAAAGTCACCCAGTCCGTGGAGTAAAAGCTCATAAATTGGGCTTCTAAAGGGAAGCTGTCGACACAGAAAACCTAGGGATTCTGTGGAAGAATGGGTTGTCAGGTATTTAACTTGTCACCACTCAAATACGTGTGCGTGTGTGTGTGTGTGTTGGGGGGTAGATGAGAGTATATGACTTAGGTGGTAGCTTTCAGAGGAAGGAACTCTTGATTTTTCTTATTTTCGTCTCTGAGGAAGACCTGTGAGAGAGCTGGGCATCTAAGATATCTCCTGTGACTACAAAAGGGGCAGTTCGTCCTTGCTTAGAGACTTTTAGAGTGTTCTTGTCTGTTTGGATTTTTTGCAGTTGGGAAAAATGGGGTACTGGGTGTGTTAAGGGGCAGGGTGAAGAAGGGCTGGGCAGTGCTCTTCTAGAGAAGGCTTGCCTAGCGCAAACCTGCTTGTCTCCCCGGCTGGTAGAGGTATCTGGGTGTGAAAGATGAAAGTAGAGTGGTATAGAACATTGTAGCTATATCTGTTACAAACTGGTTCTATCTAGTAACTTTTGCTTATGCTCTCCCTTTTGCCTCTTTTTTTAAAAGATGACATTATGTGTAATTTAAACTCCAAGACCTAAGTGCCAAATAAGCTTCTGATCTTTGGTTGCAGGCTCCAGTCCTCCTGAAATACTGATACTTGTCTGTGTCAGGACATGGTATGGAAGCCCGTCTAATCTACCTTTAAACCAAGCCACCTCCTACTTTTCTCGATAACTGAAAAGTTGAACCAGCTTTAAAAAACCAAAAGTTCAACTCAATCAAAGGTGACAGTGGGACTCATTTATTTATTTAAAATGCTTCAGCCTTGGTTTTAGGGTCTCTAAGAGACTAGTGTAATTTGCCATTATTAAAAGCATGACCCAGGGAAATCTGAGTAAAGGTGAGGTGCCCAGTATCAAGGAAATGTTGGGTTTTTAGAGACCAGGAAGCATGCAAGGCATAGAAACTTTATATTTTTGGAGCCATCTTGTTGAAGTGAGGGATTTCGTCTTGGTGTTTGGCTGCCCCATCCGTATGTGGAAGCTCAAGTTAATAATAACCCTCTGTAGGTAACTGGGAGGGCAACTGTTGAATCTGGGCAAATCTCCTTCCCTTCTGTGAAATGCTAAAAGTCAGGCTAACTGGATGGGAGCCCAGATAAGGAGAGCTGGGAAAGGGTGTTGAGAAAGTGCCAAGAAGTACCAAGCTTTTACTGAATAGTATGTGACTGTAATGAAAAGTTTACAAATGTATCAGAGGAATGGATGAGTGGTTTTTGTGGTCTTAACTAGATAGCCCAGTTTCTTCCACGTTTTGAATCTTTTTCAGAATGCAGAGAGAGTGCATGCAGGGATCTCATCTGATCACCCTTAACTCTTTCTCTGGTCCTGATGGATAGATAACAGGTGTCCTTTCTTTTTTGAGGACTCTGTCAGCTGTCTCCTTTGGTGGCTACCACCACTCACTTCGTTGGTGTCTTCTACTCCCTTGCCTTTACCTTGCTTAAACTGGGATGGGAGTTAGATTTTTTTTTTTTTTTTTTTGAGACAGGGTCTTGCTCTGTCACCCAGGCTGGAGTGCAGTGGCACAATCATAGCTCCCTGCAATCTCAAACTCCTGGGTCCAAGCTATCCTCTTGCCTCACCCTCCTGAGTAGCTAGAACTACAGGCATGTGCCACCATGCCCGGCTTATTTTCCTATTTTTTTTTTTTTTCTTGTAGGGATGGGTTCCCGTTATGTTGCTCAGGTTGGTCTAGAACTCCCAGCCTGAAGCAATTCTCCTGCCTTGGCCTCCCAAAGTGCTACGATTACAGGCATAAGCCACTGCACCTGGCCAGGAGTTAGATTTCGTTACCAGCTCTTTCTTTTCCTCACTGTGCACACCCTACCAAACTAGATTAGTTCAGAGTTAAAAAGAACCCACTGGAGGTGAATTGGGAGGGCAAATGTTAGATCTGGGCTGGTCCCTTCCCCATATAGTTAGGTCCCTGGTTATATGTTCCCATAGCAACCTATACTCCCTCTTTTAGAATAATCATTTCCCTTGTAATTGCTCAGCATATGTGTCCAGCTTGACTACAAACTTGCTGAAGGCAGGAATTGTCTTAGACTTTGCTGCCAGTTCTTAGAACAGTGTCTGGTACACAGTGTGTTCTCAAATATTTGTTGCTAGAATAATGAATGAACTAAGTCTTTCATTTTAGGAATTTATTATTAACCACCATGGGAAAATAAATAAATATGGGGAAAATTAGAAGACTGGTTTCTGCTCTCTGCTTCTGACTCCCTCTGAGCTAAGACCCAGCATTAGGCTGGTAGCTCTTACAAGGTGGTCCTCCTCCCATGCTGGTCCCATCTTTACTTCAGTTATCTCTTTTCCCAGAAGATACCACTCAAGTAGAGCCAGAAGTGAAAACTAGAGTAGGTGTCTGCAGTTCCCTTCACCTCTATTCTGCTGTCCATGTATAAATAAATCTGGGCCATTTCGTCGAAACAGGTTTTCTCAAGAAACTCTTCTTCTTTATGGTATGGGTCAAATCACTGGTAGTTAAAAAAAAAAAAAATGCGTTAACTCTTAAGTGACACTTTCTTCCTGACCTGATTGAAAAGCCTCTGCCTCTTCGCTTCTCATTTCTCATTTGAAATCAGCAAGCTGGACTCCTAGAACTTAATCTCTAGGAAGGTTGGGGTTTTGTCTATTTTGCACACTGCAATACCCCCAAGGCCTAGACGCAGGCCTAACCTGAAATTGCTCACAGTGAATACTCACACCCTGCTGAGAGATCTCTTCTTGTAGCTCAGCCTTTCTAATTTAGAATTTATGGAGGTAAAAGTTAAAAAAAATTTCAAAAAACTTTGCAGCACCACTCACAGGTGAAGATATTCAGTAAAACATGTTGCTTGTCTTGAGATATGTTTCGTCTAGAAGAAAAAGCACATTTCTGCAGACAGATCAAAGGTGTTTATTAAGTGCTGTGTGCCCTGCTCTGGCCTCCCGGTGGAGTAGGACACCAGATGTCACATCCCCCGGGCAGGGCATGCCGCGAAGCAAATAGAGGGCGGCAGCGGGCAACCGGTTTCGCCAGGTCCCGCCTCCTTTCGTCCACTTCCGCCCCTCCTCGTTCTACACAGACGGGTGGGGCCGCGTTCTGTCTGGCCGGAAAAGGCGGGCCGCCGGTGGCCCATGCTTCCGGTACATAGCCGATTGGCCTCGCCGGCGTTCCCAACGCAAGGCGCGTGAGCAGGACGATAACGTCACGGACTGGGGAGAAGAGGCGGGGTCCGAGTGGGTGCGCATGCGCAACAGGCAGTGTTTGCGGGGCGCGGGGTACTAGCCGCCTTCCCTCAGGCAGGCAGGAAGCCGGAAGGAGTTCCTGAGCCCGCGAACTTGCAGCGGAAGTGGAAGAAGAACGTACGTGAGCGAGACCTCTACCTCATTTACCAAGTCACTCGTGTGCTTAGGTGTGGGTGTGTGGATTGGAGGGAGCCCATTTTCCGAGGGACTTTGGATGTCGGCCAGAAGGGGAAGGCGGGGCCGGCAGAAGTTAAAATAGGACCCTCCTGCAGTTCTAGCTGATTTCATTTATTTATTTTTATATCTCAGTGTGAAATGGCTTTTAGTCCACATTCTGGGGTACGTTAGTTTAATCAAATTTCTGTACTTAAAACTCTTCTTAGCAGGAAGAGGAGGGGAAGTTGGAAGAAGAAAGAATACATTTGGAACTTAGAGTTATGTCTCAGAAAGGCAGTTTTGTGTGAAATGCTTTTTTGAATTTTGCCAAGACTAATCTGCCTCTTCTCTGCCCCAAACTCCTGAAGGGTTGAATCAGAGAACGTAATTTGCAATAGGTAAAATTTAGAATAGAAGCCAGATAAAATATAAATCTGGCCATAAGTTCAGAAAAACACAAATTTGGGACTCAGGGAGACCAAGTCAAAAAGAGAAATCAGATAGCATTGGTGACTCCATCTTGGGTGGACTGGATTAGCATTTCAGAGCAGAGGAAGGGGCACAATAACCTTTGGAAAATGCTATAACAATGGGAAGGCTGTTGGCAGGTTTCCTGGTCTGTCACTTGCTGGTATTAATAATTCCCTGCTACTGCTTTGTTCCTAGGCTCCTACTCAAGTGTCTGGAGCTGAAAGATGGAACCCAGGGAAGGGAACTGTGGCTAGCTAAGGAAGCCATGCTTGATGTTCCTTCTAGATCTCATGTCAACACCAAATCCTCAGCTGCTGGTGGCAGCTGCTCAGCAGACCCTGGGCATGGGAAAGAGACGCAATCCACCCCACGCCATCTGTCTTCATCTCGCCGGAGAGGTGCTAGCTGTGGCCCAGGGACTGAAGCCAGCTCTCCTCTATGATTGTAACTGTTCACGAGCATCAGAGCTCCAGAGTTATCTGGAGGAGCTGCAGGGACTGGGTTTCCTGACCCTGGGACTTCACATCCTTGAGATTGGAGAAAACAGCCTTATTGTCAGTCCTGAGCATCTATGTCAGCACTTGGAGCAGGTGCTGCTTGGTACCATAGCCTTTGTAAATGTTTCCAGCTCCCAACCTCACCCTTCTATCTGCTCCCTGGACCAGCTTCAGGACTTGAAGACCCTTGTGGCTGAAATCATCACGCATTTGCAGGGGCTGAAGAGGGACCTATCACTAGCAGTCTCACACAGCAGACTCCATTCCTCAGACTGGAATCTCTGTACTGTATTTGGGATCCTCCTTGGCTATCCTGTCCCCTATACCTTTCACCCGAACCAAGGAGATGACAACTGCTTAGCCCTGACTCCACTGCGAGTATTTACTGCCCGGATCTCATGGCTGCTAGGTCAACCCCCAGTCCTGCTCTATTCCTTTAGTGTCCCAGAAAGCTTGTTCCCAGCCCTGAGGGACATTCTAAACACCTGGGAGAAGAACCTCAGAATCCGATTTAGGACTCAGAATGACTTTCCTGACCTCAGCATCTCCTCTGAGATAGTCACACTGCCAGCTGTGGCCCTCTGACTTTAACTCTCCTCCCATGTAGAAGGTACTCAGTAAATGATCATCTCTAGGTTGGGGATGGCATATAGGAATCATCTCAATCGCCAGTTCCAAGCGTCTGGAGTGGGAGAATGCTGTAATCAATTGACCACATATGCAAAGGGCATGGGAATAGGTGATGGTGGTGGCGGTGGTAGCATTGGCTGTACATGTTTGCCATTTCTATATTAGGAAGTTCTCTTAGTGGAGATGTCTTCATTTTTCACTGGATAAGAGGAAAGAGATGGTGGGGGAAAAGCAGTATTTGTATGATAGCCTTGTAAGTATACCTACCCTACGTGGGTAGTGTCTTCCGGGAAAGTAGAATGGCTGTGGATTTTTTTGCATGTATATATAGTCCAACTGAATTCGACTAAGGAGAGTAGACCAGTATGATTAAGTGATGTGATACTTGTGATACGTCATTCAGAAATAAACCAAGAGTTCTCAGTCTGGTCAGGTGAAGTTTATTTACAGTTGGTTAACGAAATAACAAAAAGTCAGAAATCCCAATTTAGTTCAGGAAAAATCCAAGCTGTAAACTTCCCAGACCCAAATTTTTCATTGAGTTGCTTGCATCTCATTGTCACCCAAGGCAGCAGTCAAAAGTTATTCATCAGGTTGTCTTTGTTGGCCAGGAACACTGCCAGTGCTATAGTAATCACCATCATCAGCATCGGGAGCCATCGGCCACATTGCCTCTGTGCAGAGGGCAAGGGAGGCAGAAGAAAGCAGCCATGAGTTGGGTGGAGAAGACAAAGGCAAAAATAATCTTCCTTCTTCCTACTCTAGCCCTGTGGAAAACCTTGGGTTGGTGGAGGAGAAATAACTATTTACTTCACTGTCTCTCCCACTTTCTGACCCCTCCCTTGGGATAAAATCACTTTACTAGTGTCCCTACCCCAGGGAACCATATTCAGGAGGAGCCAGATACTTAAATGCTGATATGAATAATCAAGGATGGAAAATAACTCAGCAAAATCATATGCCTCAGTCCTTTTTTTTTTTTCGAGACAGGGTCTTGTCTGTCGCTAGAGTGCAATGGCGTGATCATAGCTCACTGTAACCTCAAACTCCCGGGCTCAAGCGATCCTCCTGGCTCAGCTTCCTGAATAGCTAGGACTACAGGTATGCACCATTCACCTGGCTAACTTTTAAAATTTTTTATACAGACAGGGTCTTGCTATGTTGCTCAGGCTGGTTTTGAACTCTGGGCCTCAAGCGATCCTCCTGCCTCAGCCTCTCAAAGTGCTAGGATTATGGACATCAGCCACCACCCCCAGCCTGCCTCAGTACTTTTGATCTCCTTCTTCTGTCCTTGCCACCATGCTCACCATAGGCTAAAAGAACACCCTTTCATACTTTAGCTAAAGTCTTTCCCTTCCAGCTCAAGCGTTCCATGAAAGCTGGGGTTGGATGGCAGTGTTTCTTTCCATGGTTGCCATACTATCAGTATAGTGTAAACCAAGTGGAGTGGGACAGGCTGGCCAGATGTTGGCATGGGCTGATAAAATTTTCTGTGTAAGACTTGGCTAAAGAAGGAATTGTGCCACTGCCATCAAGGGGGTGTATGGGAGGATAGACCCTCTTACTGTGGGAGGCGGTTGCTGGCTCTGATTCAGCTCTTCTCGACAGTGCTGCAGCTTACGCAGGCAGGAGAGATACTCATCGCTGAGGTTGTCTAACTCTGAATGCAGTTCTCTGCACTGGGGAGAATATAACCAAGGTCATCACCATTACTTCTGTCTAGGACAGAGTCCAGGTAGGGGAGACTACCCTGTGTAAGTTACTCCTTCCTTTATTTGGAATTTTTACCATCCTCCCTTCCCCAGTGTTTCTTAGAGATCTGAGTTTGTCTTTCTACTGTCTCACCTAGTTTATCTGAATGCATGTAATTATTACATTTATACATATAAGTTCTTTTATGTGACATTGTACCTGCAAGTGCTTTGTAAATGGGGGACACCAAGAAATGAAGTTCTTAATAGCACAGAAGACGTAGAAGTGACCTTAGTCCAAGTCTCTTTTTTCAGGAGCTGTCACATGTGAATACTTCCAGGGATATGTATGTTTGTGGGTATGTAGAGAGGAAAGAGTATTATTATTTAAAAGATTGGTGTATTAAATTTTAAGATACTCAATATGGGACAACGTTTGAGAAGTTAATATGTTCATTAAAATGTGTTTGAGTTTAGGTTGACTTTCCAAAAGGTAACTAATAAAACCTTGAATAGGAGTTGGTATAAATAAGGAAGGGAAAAGATTTACAAGTCAGTCCAAAAAGCAAAGACATTTTATACAGGCAGATGAATACCTGCAGGCATCCAATCACAATTTAAACTTTGAAGTCCCTGCCGACTGACTGTCCCCAGTTTCCCCTGCCACTCTGCAGTTGAGCCCCTCACCATCTGAGTTCACCTTCTCACCTCCTTTTCCTTGGCCTGGAGCTGCAAAGTCTTCTTTTGCAGCTGGTCTCTGAGATCCCAGTCTTTCTCCTTCCCTGTACCCTCAGGCTCCACTTCATGACTGAAGGGCTTGGGACTCCACACAGGCAAAGCCTGATCTAAAAAAGCAGCCAGATTCTCGGTGAGAGTGAGACCCACCCCCCTGAGGAAGGGCCTTGTCACAGAGTGAGAACCCCTAGGACTTGGGGGAGGGGAGGGAAAATGGGAGGGTCTGCCCTTTGCTTGACTGAATGGAATGGAATTCTTTGACAAAGAGCTCCCTCTGGGACCTGGCTTGGCCTGAACTGCCGCCTGGAATTTCAGCTCTTTGAGGGCAAAGTTGGTGCTTTTTTTTTGCATCCCCCACTCTTCTGCAAAGCTAGATACTTGTAGTGAATACATACTAATTGAATTCTTTGGTCATATGTCACATCCTTGCTAGTTTGTCAGGTAGGTTTGCTGGATGCTTCAATATATGACCCCTTTTCCCGTAATGTCCTCATTTCAAAGTCATGAAAATGGCAGTCACATTCTAAAATTTGTCTTCATGTGGCTAAAGATGGTTTTTCAGCCACCTTTTAATCTTAGTCTTGACGAAAAGAGCACTGGACTAGGAGTCAGAAGTTCTGAATTGTTATCTTAGCTCTGTTCTTAATTTATGTGACCATAGACCTTCATGTTCTTATCCATACTATGTGGGCATAATAATTCTGCCTTATTTATTACATTGATTGTGAAGAGAAAACAAAAAGTCATGTGTAGTGGATAGGAGAGGAGCTATTGCCCCTTCGTATACATGATGAATTCTCAGGAAGCTTGTGCAACAGACTCTGGCTAAGAGCGAGGTGACTCTTGCATGGTATGTGGTTTAGGAGTTGGGAGTTGGATATGATTTGGAAAATCAAGTGTGTAAAAATTGACATGAAATCCTGAGTTCAAAATCAATTTATTGAAATGTTCAACACAGACAAATGCTTTCAGAGAGAATAGAAATTCTTTTTCATGATTTATATACCTCAGGATAGAAGGTTAACTAGTTGAAGTGTCCTTAGAGCCAAAGGTCAGTCCTTAAAAAGCTCCTCTACATCCCTGACTTAACAGACTCCCAGAACTGGATGGGATTCCACGAGGTCATACAGTCCATCCCCCCGCCTACAGGCAGGCAAGGAAAGATCAATATCTTAGAATTTGTGGTAGTAAATTTGCTGACCTTTCTTTGTTAAGAGTTTCTCCTGTTCTTGAAGCTGTATGGATTGATTCTGAAGCAGACCTGTTGGAAAACACAAGGAACTTGTCTATGCTAGCATAATTACTATAAAGAGTCTCTTTTCAGAACTCTGTTTAGAACCTTTAATTATTAAAAATGCTTCTTTCTGCTATGGGTTGAATTTTGTCCCCAAAATTTATACGTTGAAGTCTTAACCCCCAGTACCTCAGACTGTGACCTTATTTGGAGATAATAGGGTCTTTACAGAGGTAGTCAAGTTAAAATGAGGTCATTAAGGTGGGCCCTAGTCCAGTATGACTGGTGTCCTTATAAGAAGAGAAAATTTGGACACAGATATGTTCATGGGAAAGATGATGTGAAGAGACACTGAGAGTAGATGGCCATCTACAAAGCCAAGGAGAGAGGCCTGGAGTAGATCCTTCCATAAAAGCCCTCAGAAGGAACCAACCCTGCTGACACCCTAATTTTGAACTTCAAGTCTCTAGACTGTGAGACAATAAATTTCTTTTCTTCAAGTCACCTAATGTGTGCTACTTTGCTACGAATATACCATCCTTGTTTCTCCTCCTGTCGTGTTTTTATCTTCAAGTCTCTACTTAACTGTTACCTTGGAAGAAAGGCTTTCCCAGATGACTCTGTATAAAATAGCAACCGTTTTCTCTTTAACCTGCTTTACTTTTCTCCATAGCAGTTGTTATGACCCGATACACATTTATTTGCTTGTGGAAACTCTGCTTTAGACCGTACAGCTTACTTAGAATGTAAGCTTCATGAGGGAAGGAGCTACGGGTTTTTTTGACTACTATACTGTATCAGTGTGCATATCTAGAGTGCCTGGTACTTAGTAGGGGCTCCGTGAATTTGTACTGAATGAGTGAAAGCATGGTTTTGAAGTGACTTCCTGCCCATCCAGCTCCTGCTGTGTGGGAGCTCCCGATGGGATCCGCCATGTTCTTCCTCCCTCTCCCCTGTGGTTGCTGTTTGCTTGAAGCATCTGTTGGGTGTCAGAGGTTAAGGTGGTAAACAAACAGTAGAGGTGTCAATTGAGTCATATTCTTCAGCTTTTCAGAAATTGTCTGCTTTTCTTCTGAGAAGTAGTCCCTTTTCCTTTCTGGGCTCAATATGTAGTTTGAAGTGGATTGAGGCATGTGTAGTGTGAGGTTACTTTCTAAACGATTCCTAGTGACAAAGGTATATGTGACATATTCATGGACATAAGTTAGAATATATAAAATAAGAACTGCCCTAGAATACCCAATACTTTTTAAAATCTGCACTTCTAGGGGAAATAAATGTACGTGGTTGTCACTGGCATGGAAAGAGAAAAGTAGAAAAGAAAAAAAGGAACAGAGGCTAATATATAACTTGTGAAGAGCTATGTAATGACCTCACTTCACAAGAAGAGAGTCTGAACATACACAGAGATAGAGGAGATGCCAATGACTGGGCCTTTTATCCCTCCTCTGGATGCCTTTTTTGGACCAGAAGTCCCAGGAACACTAAAAAACCACCTGTGCTACTTTGAGAATCCGTAAAGGGAACTTACTCTGCAGCTGTTGTACTCTGGTCACCAGGGCGAGTTTCTCCTCCTCTGACCTCTTTAGTTGATCTGAAAATGAAGTAGCGTAAACCAAAATAGAAGAACCCAGGCTTAATGAACTCCTATGTGGGATGAAAATGAGTAACAGGTGTTGTATTATCTGTGACCTCTAATGTGTCAAATGGAAGATGTTCTATCTGCTACTTGTCCTATTTCTGAAGAGATTAGGCAGAAGCCAAGTACCTTGAATTTTGTTCATCAACAATGCTGAGTTGAATTAAGGGTTGTATTTACGCATTACCTGGTCCTCTCTTTCAGCCTACACAGAGGCAGTAACTGGAAGACTCTCACTATGCCTTGTGTTTCCACTGACCTTTCCCTTTCAAATTAGGAATGTGGCCTTGATGGGTGTGACTGATGTGGGAGCAGCTATGATCTGGCCCAGAGGGATGGGCTGGAAAAGAGAGCTCAGACATCAAGATACTCTAGTGCAGTGAAATTAATTTTCAATCTTGGATGATTAAAACAGCCCTGCCTCTCCCTTAAGGTGAAATGAAATCATAAAGCCAGCCAAGCAAACAAATGAAAGGCTGAAGCCTTTCTCTCCACCCAACTTACTTAACTCACTCAGCCATGGTTCCCATGCTCCCATGGCCTGAAAAGAGAAGGGTACCTTGTAGGTTCTGGGTATCTGAGCTGCACAGGTCTCTGTCCCCTTGCAGGCGTTCAATCTTGGCCTGTAGTTCCTGGTGCTCGTTCTCCAAAAATTGAAGGGCCTGGTTCATCTGTAAGTCTCTGCTGTCTGCTCCCTGGAAGGGGGAGGAGGCGGGGCCAACCCAGAAGGAGGTCAGTGCTGGGGTGGAGGTTGGGAGCAGGTCCCATGGAAGAAGAAAATTAACAGAAAATAGTAGCATTTTAGATAGAGAAGGAATGTTAGGGAAATGGGAAAATAGGGAATTTTTTTTGTATTCTTCCACTTATCCTGCTCTGTTCCTCACGTTTATAACAGTGCATTAGGCTTTTGATATTCATAAGGGAATCATGTCTTGACATGTTAGTGAATCACCAAATTACTTTGGAATTCCAATTCATCACTTTTCTAGATGTTTTCACTTTTTCTTTGTATTCTAGCACTATCAATTTTTTTTTGGTAGGGCCATTTTTCACGAAGAGTTAAGGTTAAAAAAAATCCCAAAACCTTCATAAGAGCTGCTTTATAGGTGATGAGAAGAAAACAACAAAGGTCGAGATGCGAATGTGATGCAGAGTGGCCAGCTAGGCTCACTCTTGTGATAAGGCTGTTATCACGTGAGCAATGCTGATCTGTGCTGCAGGAAAATTACAAAGGTTAGCTTTTGAAATGAAGCCTCAAAATTCCAAACTGAGTAAAATTGATGTAAAATAATAGCTAATGTTTATTGAGTGCTCATATGTGCTAGGCATTGTGTTAAGCGCTTTATATGGATTACCTTATAATTGTCACAATGATCCTATGATATAGGTGCTATTATCCTCATTTTAGAGATGAGGAAACTGAGGCTTAGAAGGTTAGTTAACTTTTCCAAGGTAGCAGATTAGACATGATAGAACCTTTGAGAATGCCAAGGGTCTATCTACTGTAATCACTTAAAAAACACATTGGCAGGATGTGTTAGTTAATACTTTCCTATAAATAAATTAATGACCTTTGTTCTGTGGCAATGATATGGGCAATTCTGAATTGGATAAACTGCTAGGATGGAATTCGGAGAGTGGGTTAGGGTATGACATTTGTAGGCTGGTGAATATTCCAGCCTGGCCCTTTGCATTTGGATGGTGTCATTCCAATGAATGCTTAGTTCATTTGCATTATCAGTGCAGACATCCTTGCTAAACTTGAAATTAGATTTCAGAGCCAAAACAGTGGGTCTTGTACAAAGTGGACAGTGAGTGAGGACCTGAAAGCCAGATGCTCCCACCCGCCTTTAGGGCCCCCAACCTGGGAGCAGCTTCTCTCAATCACCACCGCTCCTCCCCATGACGTGCCTCCTCTCCCTGTCCTAGTGCCTGGTACCTGCAATTTGGACTGAAGCACGTGGAGTTGGCTCTCCAACTCTCTGTGCTGGGTCCCGAGGGTCTTCCAGTCCTCCTTCAAAGCCTCGTACTGGCTCCTCCACTCTTCACACTTCTGCTCCGCTAGGGCCAGGGACCGCTGAGGGAGATCAGAGAGGAGGGAGTTCCAGGGAGTTGTACAACTGGCTCCCTTGCTCCCCCGAGCAGCCCTGGGGTTCCCAGCCCTGGGGTTCCCAGCCCTGCACCTTTGTGCTCTGCAGTTGCTGCTCTGCATTCATTTTCTCCTCCAGCACTTTCTGCAGAGACTCCTTGGCCTTCTGTTCATAGCTGTTTTTCTGGTCTTCCATCTCCAGTAGCACTTTTTTTATTCCCCAAGGGGAGTATTTCTGTAAATTTGATGCAATTCAAGAAATACACATTGAGCATCTGTGCGCCAAACACTGAGGCAAGATACAGAACAAAAAGAAGTTGGTCCTTGCCCCCAGGGCAGAGATACCAGTACCTGGGTGGTGGGCCTTTTCTTCCAGTCTGGAGCTAGCAAGGGAGAGTCCCACAGGCAATATGAGAGGTGGGGGGCGGAGGGAGGGGAATGCAATAAGAAGTACCCCAGGCTTGCTGGGCATTGTACCCAAGGCCTTCCACAGCCTTCTTGAAATCTAGCATGTCCAAACAGAACTCATCTTTCTAAACCTGCTCCTTTCTCCTGAGCTTCCTGTCTCAGTGGCCAGCATTATCACCCCTCTGGGCTCCCAAGCCCTAAACCAGGGAGTCAACCTTAGTTTCTCTTTCACTTTCTCCCAGTTACCGGTTGGTCACTGAGCCTTGTCAGCATCCTCATACCCGTCTCCTCTCTAAGCCTACTGCTACTTCCTTAGTTCAGGCTAATAAGATTACTGTCTGGATTGATGCAATAGTCTCCCTATCTTCAAGCCTTGCCTCCCTTCACATCCTGCAGTTAGAGTGTTCTTTCTAAAATGCAGATCTGATCATGCCACTCCCTGTGTAAATCTTCTGATGGCTTCTCAGTGTCCTAAGGATCACATCCAAACTTCTTGGCATAGCTCCTGTTTACAATCCCAGACTTTCATCCCATGTTACTTCCACCTAAGCTGCACTGCTTGCAGATGTCCTAAGCACTGTGCTTTTTGGCCTCTGCCTTTCTCATATAGTTTCTTCTGCCTAGAGTTGGTTAACCTCTGCTCATAGCCCAAGTATCATCAGTTCCGATAAATCTTAACTAACTACTCCCACGCCCCCCAATCTTTATGGTTTAGGTAGCTTTTCTTAGTGTTCATAGTGTGTTCACATAAGTATCCCCTGTGTGCCTCGATTGTTCCACTCTATTGACTCATTTGTCTCCCCTATTGGATTGTAAACTCCTTTGGGGCAAGGAGTATTCTGCTGCTGCTTTTTAAAAAATCTTTGTAGTCTCCCCTACAATCCCTAGTGAACTCAGTGTTTTTAAATTAATACATTTGCATTTTAAAATTATTCCTGGTTTTGGGATTAAGAAAGAGACACAAGAGCAACTTTGCAAATTCACTGGAGATCTTGCCCTTCCCATGCCTTTCATCTTTATGCCCTGTGATTTTGGGGGAGGCAGGCAGCTGTTACTGTCAACTCTGGATTACCCACTGGGTAAGCAGTAGTCCAGATGATGAAAATTTAGGGATCAATATGAAATCATTTGCATTTATCTTTGGAATTGTCTGAAAATTTGGATTTAAATGTGAGCGGGTCTTGTATTTTTGGGGAATTTTCATTAATAACCAGATCCAGGAGTTACTTGATTGAGGTCATTGTGGGGAATGTCCTGGTTACTAGACTTAACTACGCTGGTCATTGGTTAAGTCTTATCCCTCACTGAAAATGAATAGATTTGCATTCTGGATTATATGTTGGTCTCTTAAGACTTTGGCTGGCATTGTTTCGTTCATAAGAGCCTGACAAAACAGGTCATACTGAAAAAATAAAAATTGTGGACCAGGAAACCTATAGACTATATAAAATCTGTTCCCCTGCAAGACCCTAACTGTGTGGCCAGGACTATCTTCTCTGTCTGATTCCAAATGGGGGAAGTCTGCCTGCTCCACTCCATTCTCTTATTTGACATTTCCCTACCTTTCAGAGAGCCATGCCTTCTCAAATGTGAAGCTGATTCTTTCTCTCTCTTACAATCCAAGATTAGGCCAGTCAAAAGATTACTAATGCTGGATGGCAATGTTACAGAAGAGCCAGGAATCACAGTCTTTAACTTTCTTCTAGGGATCATTAGAAAACTAGAAAGAAGTTGCCCATGGGATGAAAATCATTTTGTAAGATTTCATTATAACATCTGACTTGTCAAAGACTGGAACCTCTGAAGGTCTGTCTGGGTGGTGTGAATCTTTACCAAGGGCCTTTCCCTATAGTTTCAGGTATTCTCAAGGTTCCCTGGAGCTGACAAAAGTGGTCAGTGCTGGGATTCCTTCCCAGGTTGCAAAGAGAAGGATACTGGGGGAGACAGAGAGAGAGGAGGAGAATGGAGATAGCCTTATGGTGAATTAGGGGCTAAAGTGAAAATGGCCAAGCCAGAACTGGGTAAGTAGGAATGGGTGTGTTAATTTCTCTCTGGTGGTATTTCTAGAAAGGAGGACTGAGGTTCAAGCATTCTCCTCATTTAATTCTGGATTCACAAACTAGAAGTGTCCTCCAGAATGCTTACCTGGGTACAGGCGTACAGCTGGTTTTCTAAGGATCTCAGTTTGCCTTTCAATTTGTCTTCATTAAGCTGTCCCTGGAGGAAATGGGATCATTTAATGAGTTTGGGTCAAAAGATAGTTGCAAAGAGTTTTATTCTATATTCCCATCCCACTAACCAGCGCAATGAACTCTCTCAGGAGGTAGACAGGAGCAAAGATGACAAAGGATATTGGATAGAAAAGGATCTTCTCTCTCTCTGGACTAGGACAAGAAGGAATCAGACTGGCCCCCAAAGTCTTTTTACCTTCAAGTTCTCTATCAAATGGCTGTGAGTATTACAGCAGGGAGACACTGGAAGGAAAGCTTCTAAGGTGTCCTTTTTTTCATTACCTGCCTCCCCTGCCAAGGCACTACTGCACTCCTCCTCTCCTCTCAGCCTTGTACCTGGACTCCAAAGTATAGGCCAGTAAGGCAAAAGGGGTCTCCCTTCCCAGGGGGAGTATGTGTTCCCTTCCTTACTCTCTGTGAGGGGCTGCACTGTGCCTCTTCAAAATTCCTTAAAGTTAAAGTCCTAACCTCGAGTCCTTCAGAATGTGACCGTATTTGGAAATGGGTTCTTTAAAGAGATAATTAAGTTAAAATGAGGTCATTAGGGTGTGCCCCAATCCAATATGATAGGAGTCCTTATAAAAAGAGGAGATCAAGGCACTGGGTTATACCCATGGAAGATCACATGAAGACACAGAAAATGGCCATCTGCAAGCCAAGGAGAGAGACCACAGGAGAAACCAACCCTGATTAACCTTGACCCCAGACTTTTAGCCTCTAGAACCGTGAGAAAATAAATTTCTGTTGTCGAAGTCCCCTAGTCTGTGGTACTTTGTTATGGCAGCTCTAGCAGATTAATATACTCCCTTCCCTGCCACGCACGTGCACACACACACTAGACTCAAGATGAAACATTCTTTAAGAAGGCAATAAATGGGAGGAGAAATATAAAAGCAGGGTGGGGATGGCAGAGGGTGCTAGGGGGCTTCCCAGAAAGTCACATTCTATTTACGTGTAAGCCAGGTCTGACTAATGGCATTTTGGACATTCCAAGAAGGATGCTAATCTCAAGGGCGGGAGTGGAAAAAGGCCAGCGTGAAGGGCCAGCCTCTGGTTTCTAGATTTTTCAGTATTTCAGCTGAGTAGCTAACAACTTCCTTGCTGCTTTGTTCTTCCCTCCGCTTGCAGACTTGTCCCTTTTTCCCAGGTAGGGGTTTTGTTCTTCTAGCCTTGAGTTTTGTTTAAGGAGTATGTACATATGAAGTGGGGCGGGGGTGAGAGGAAGTTTTCCAGAGAAAGGGCCATGAGTCTCTCGCAGTAACTGGTTTTCACGTTCTTTCTCTGGCTTTTTCCAACCAGGCCTTGTGGGACACTTGTGTGGGGTCTAGAAATTCCACTTCTCTTCAGGCCTAAGATGCGGTGGCCTCTCTCTGGCAGCTTGGACGTTTCCAATGCTTATCACGTTTCCGGTCTATAACGGTCTGGTGGCAGAGGAGGGACTCTGTTTTGAGGTCCGTCTCCCTCAGTGAGTTTCAGGGTGCCCAGGAGGCAGGAAGTGGTATCTCACAGCTCCTGTTTCGATCTTGTTTGGCTAACTCTTCTAACTGTGGGAGCCAGGGGGCGCCCCCACCCTTTCTGCTTCCTGTGTTACTCAACTGGGCCTTGAAAAAGCAAAAAGCTTTGCCAAAAATAATTTTTAAAAGTGCCTCCTGCTATTAATGTTTTTCCTAATGTCTCATGTGAGAGAGAGCTGAGAGTCAGGGATTTGGCATCTACAATAACCACAGGGCTTTGGGACAGATAAAAGACGCGGACAAAGAGTTCCACTGTTTGGGCTCTGAAGTCACTGGTAAAATAGCTGCTTTCCCCAGAGTGGCCTGTTGATTGTCAATCCACAGGTCCTGAAACCACTGGTTCCGTACCCTCCTCCCCTGGTTCAGATTTTACTCCGTGTGTTTTCCTTTGCCCAAACTCTCACTACACAGAATGCAATCAAACCCACCGAGTTTAGGGTTTATCTTGCTAGGGTTTGGGAAGAAAACAGGCTGAAGGCATATTCTTATATTTTCCCAGTCTCTTACCCTTTTTGGGTATCTCATCTCTATTTCGTAGTACTCCTTTAATCCAATATTTTGCCTCTTCCAGCTGTTTTTGTATTTTAGCCTAAGCCCAGATCACTTTTCCATTCATGTTGCAATAGAAGACAATTCATGATAGCCCGTCAGTGGGGATGAAGGGCCACCCAAGTGTGGGGCTTGAGCAAAATCTCTTTTCCACAGCTCTGCTTTCCTGGACTCACCAACGCAGGCAGGAAAGTCGCAGCCAACTTGTTGCAAATGGGGCACATAGTTTCCTGGCCTGAGCCCCAGGTCTCCTCACACCAGAGCCCAGTGTGTTACAGTGTGGGAAGAAGGACTTTTACAGGCCTATTGCTGACCTTCTAGGCAGTTATATCCTGGGAAGCAGGGCTCAGAGGGCACAGGAACCCCCCCGTGGAAAAGGGAGCAAAGCAGAGGCCATACACACCTGGTGCTGATCTGAAGGCTTCAGCTCCTGCTTTTGCTTGGTTTTCCCCTGCCTCTGATGTGTTCTCCAGAAACACCACCACCTCACTGCAGAAGCACTGGCCCACAGCTCCTCTCTCTGCTCTAGGAGAGGTTGCTTAGGGCTTGCAGCCAATCCCCCGCTGCGCTGTCACCTCAAGATCTCAACTCCACGCTGCAGATCTTAAAACACAAGTGTGCCAGTGCTGAGTGCTCGCTTTCTCTACTGGCTGAGCTGCTTCTGCTGTGAAGGTTGGACCCTGCTTGGGAGTCTCAGTAGTGCCCCAGGGCTACTCCTATCATATCCAGAAGGCCCGGAGTCGGCGTGGAGGTGGACCCTTGAGGTACTAATTGTTTGGCGTGAGCTTCTCAGCACGTGAAGTTGGAGATTCAATCCATCGAGGTCAAATGGAAAAAATAAAGGTCTGAACCAGTTCTGGCCACACTCTTCCAACTGTTTTTCCCAAATACCACAGACTGGGGCTATCTTTGCATCGAAGTTGAAACATTCATGGGAGGTATAGAGAGTTGTCTTGTTTTCGAGGAAGCAAGAACTCTCAACCGTAAAGTTTGAGACTTTTTGTTTTACGAATCGGAAGCTGGGGGGTTGGTGGGGAGGATGAAGAAGAGAAGGGTGAGGATTGGGAGGGGCAAGAAGAAGGGAAGGAGAAAACCACAGCCAGAGGAACTTCTGCTTTTGGGCTGGAGTATGGGGTGAAACTCCCCAGAAATGTCTTTTAATATATCCCCCACCCACGCTGTTCCCACCAAGCTTGCTGTAATTCCAGCTCTGATCATGTCTAACCTGGGACATTACAAGAGTCTCCATGCCCGACACTCCCACTTGGAGCCAGGGTCCTCACTGTTACAAGTTATAGAACCTTGTAAGACACAGATCTGATCATTCACTTTCCATTCAATTCCATAGGCAGCGACTGAGCTCCTTCTAAGGACGGACCAGACATTGTTAAGTGTAGGACTTTAAACCCCAAAAAGGCATAGTTCCATTGTCACTGTGTTCATTGCCTAGAGACAGTGTTGCTCAAACTGTGTAGTGTGCATTCTCATGGAGCTCTTGTAAATATGTGGTTTTCCTTTAAGAAGAAGTCCATGCATTATTCAAGTTTGAGATACACTGTTCAACAGAAAAAGTGTGAGTCTCATAATTCTAGAGACCTATCTGAGGCCCTTTCTTTGGTACTACTATGACATGACATGAGGCCTGTCTGAGGCCCTTTCTTTGGTACTACTATGACATTTGCCACACTCAGCTACGCCTTTGTCACACCTCGGCCTGTAATCATTCTGATTTCTTTACCTTAAACACCCTATTCCTTTCTCTCCTTTTTTCCCTTCATGATTCCTACTTCTGTACTTCTGGTGAACTCCTATTCATCCTTCAAGACCCAGCTAAAATGGACTCTTTCCTTTAGAGCCTTCTCTGTTCCCTCTCAAGCAAAATAATTCTCTTTTCCCTGTATCACTTTGTATACTCTGTTGCTATAGCCTTATTATATTGTTTTGGAATTATTATTACACATCTCTGTCTTCATGGATGGAGTGTGAACTCCTCAAGAGCAAGGACTTCACTTCTTTTTGTCCCCGTAGACAGGGCCCAGCACAGAGTGGGAACCTATCAAATGTCTGTTGAACAAATGAATGAGATGATCTCAATTTGGTGCAGCACCGGAAACCACCTGGCATGCACAGCTGTCTGCCCTAGGCTCCTACCCTGCCGATGAAAATGACTTCCTTAACAATCGGGAGTCCTGATCATAGATTCCAAAATCCAGGTATAGTGTCTAATGTGAAGAGGGAGGGCTTTTGTGCACCACTGGAAACTTCTCAGTTTTCTTCCCCAGCCTCCCATGATATTTTTCTGTTTAGCACAAGCCACGTTCCAGTAGGGTGAGATGCTGCAGAGGCCTGTGAGGTTGTGTGGTCTCTCTCATTGCACCTGGTGCTTTATGCTTCGGTGGCGTCAAACTGCTTGCAGTTCCCTGAATGTACTAATCTAGGGGTTTCCACATGGGGATTCTGAGAAACCCTGGGAATCCCCAAGACCCTTTTAAGGGATCTGCAAGGTCCTTTCTTTTCCAACTATGTACCTATGTGAGACTCAGTTTTCTTTGTATACTTCAACCAAAAGAATGTATTGCAGCAAATTGAACGCAGAAGCAAATATGAGAATCAGGCTGACTTTTGTTCAGCCAGACACTAAAAAGATTTGCAAAAGTGTAAAGCTAATGTTTCTCTCACTATTTTTTTTTCTGAAAATAGGGTTATTTTTCATAAGAATATGTAATCTAGGTTAGCATGTAATGGTTGACTATTGTTATTTTTTTTATTTTTAATTTTTTTTAGAGACAGTCTCACCCTGTTGCCCAGGCTGGAGTGCAGTGGCACAGTCATAGCTCACTGCAAGTTTTAACTCCAGGGCTCAAGCGATCTTCTTGGCTCTGCCTCCCAAGTAGCTAGGACTACAAGGGCATGCCTCCATTCCTAACTTTTTAAGTTTTTTGTAGAGATGATGTCTTGCTATATTACCCAGGCTGGTCTCCCAACTCCTGGCCTCAAGTGATCCTCCTACCTTGGCCTCCCAAAGTACTGGGATTACAGGTGTGAGCCACCATGCTCAGCCTGTTGTTATTTTATAATTAATAAGTATTTCTAAATTTCTATTTTAATTTCTAATATGGTAAGTATGAAGATTTCTTAGGGATTTTCAGTGATTAAAATCGTATAAAGGAGTCCTGAAATAAAAAAATTAGAGAACCATTGCATTAGACTACGTCATGCTTCTAGAATAGATCTTCACCTATACTATGTCTCCACCTAGAACACTATTCCTGCTCCCACATTTGCCTGGCAAATGCTTATATATCTATAAATATTCCTCTGGCTCTCCTCTTCTCTGTAGTCATTCATTCCTTCTTATATTTTACTATATCCTGAAAAGATTTATTTTCCATATCTTTGCATTTTTTAGGCATCTGTCTCCCTTACAAAATCATGAGCTTTCTAAAAGCAGGAACCCTGCCTAAATAGTCTCATTATTTTCAGTGCTAGGCCAGTGCTTGGTACAGGAACATAGTCTATGAATATCTGTAGGATGAATGGATTAAAATCAAAGCCCTAACCAGTTCTGCCACTAACTGTGTGACTTTGGGCAAGTTACTTGACTTCTCTGAGACTGTTTCCTCAAGGGCAAAATGAAAGGATCAAAGTAGATCATCTCTAAGGTCCCTTCCCACTCTGAAATTCATGTTTGGGCTGAGCAGTGGGTGTGTGCTGGCATGGATGAATATTGGTGTGAATCCCATACAAAAATAGTTGAAATTTACCATATTCGGTAATATAAACAATTACATATTAGGATCTTCCTTGTTTCCTTTCAACAAATTAAAAAATGGGAATTCTTGCCACTTTTGGTTCTGAGTCTTCCCTAGATGTGTAGCAGCATGACCTTCAGTTGATGACCTATATATTTATTGTGACTTGTTTGACCTCTAGGTCTGAACACCATACCCCTACCTCTTGCCTCTTCCCAGCTCACTCTTTAGTAGTGAAAAAACCCCTCCTCTTACTGTGATGATGTGGAAAGAAAAATGAGGTGGTAACTTCTGGAAGCCCATGAGCTTTATTCAAACAATGATTTCATTTTCTTACCTTCCAAGTGCTGTCAGAGGCTTGAATCAGGGTGGACAGTAGGTCTTGGAGAACCACCATTTTCTGTTTTAGGACCAGCTCCCTTTGTAGGGCCTCCTGGGAGGCAAAATTCAAGAAGGTAAGATTAACCTGGAGGAGGAGGGGGCAGGTGGATCGAGGAACTGAGGGGAGAGGTCACATGCCACTTACTTTGAGGTACTCAGAAAGCTGGATGATTTCCTAGAGAGAAAGAAAAAGATTTTCAGAAAGACTCTAGGTCCCCTGAAGCCCTGGGACATAGAACCAGAGCCTGGGTTGGCTTGTGTAGAGCAGACCCCTTCTGCCTTGACTCTGACAGGGTCCCTTTAGGCCCCATGTCTATGCTCAGTACTCCCTTGCCATCCAGGAAGAAAGTGCCCCTCCATTCCGGCCTGCAGTTACTGTGGAATTCCAGAATGTCAGAGCTTAGATACCATCTAATTCAACCCTTTCCAAGTGAGGATTTTCTTACCTTATCCAGAACTGCAACTCCGTAACTGAGGAGAGAAGAAATAAAAAAAAAAAAAATGATAATGGACCAAAGAATCAAGCAAGTTGGGAGGCAGTGGGTTGATTCCTCCTGGGATCTCTTCTGAAGAGCCAGTAAGGTAGGGAAGGGTTTCCCCTTTCTTAGTTAAGGTGGATGTGGAGATTCACCATGCCCTCTCTCCACCTACTGGGTGGAGGTTTTCAAGCAGAAGCTTAGAAGATAGGAACGGATGGGATGTGAGGGGTTTAGGGTCAAGAACATGAAAGCAACTCACTTGGTTTGCTGACTGGCATCATTCTTAATTGTTGGCTGTGCTTCCTCTGCCTTCGTCTGAGTACCTGACAGGTGGAGGATAAGGTGATGCAGAAGCCATGGGGAGGAAGTGAGGGAAGCAGGGAGGGACATTGAGTGAGGAAGGCTCTGCTCTTACTGCGGTGGTGTATGGGTGGCTTCTTGATGGGACAGTCCTGTGGTGGAAGGCCCCCGGACTGTGAGGAGAGGTGGTCAGCAGGATCCCTCTGGACGCCTGAGGGAGGAGAATGCTGGGCTGGAATGACCTCAGAGCTGGTCCCTGCCACCTGGAAGGCAAGTGGGGGATGCTGGAAACCATTGCTTAGAACCTCTTAGAAGATGCTCCTGATGACTGCGGAAAAATGAACCGGTGATCATGTTTGTTATGGACTGAATGTGTCCCCCTAAAATTTATATATTAAAATCCTAACTCCCAATGGGATGGGATTAGGAGGCGGAGCCTTCGAGAAGTAATTGATTAGGTCAGATGGCAGAGCCCTCATGAATGGGATTGGTGCCTTTATAAGAAGAGAGGCTTTATAAGGAGAGAGCTTGCTTCCTCTCTCTGCTCTCTACCATGTAAGCATGCATTGAGAAGAAAGCTATCTGCACACCAGGAAGAGCATCCTCATCAGACACCAGATCTGCTGGAGACTTGATCTCTGACTTCCAGCCTCTGGAATTGTGAGAAATAAATTTATGTTGTTTAAGCCGTCCAGTCTATGGTAATTTTATATAGCAGGCCAAACAGACTAAGACAATGTTTTGGATTCAGGAAAGCAAAGTAACCCATCCGAGCCTTGAGCCCTCAAAGACACAAGGCTGCTCCTGCTCCTGTCATCCTTGTCCTGGCTGGCAGGAAGGGTTCTTCTCAGGCCAGGCAAGTGGGGAACTGCACTTATCTCCAGTTTTTCTCTCTAGAATCTCTAATCTACCTTGTTTGGTCTCAGCCACCTACACAGCTGGCATGATGGTATGGAAAGGGAACTGGTCTGAGTCGGGGGTGAGGGGATCTGGGTTCAGATCCCACCTTTTCTAGGTCTCAGTCTCCTGGTTGGAATAGGTGATTCCTGAGTTCCCTTTTACATTCTAGGGAAGGCTTCCTTCTTCTTAGTAAGAGCTGGAAAATCACTGAGGTTTGGTGTGAAGGTAAAGTGGGGAGTTGTCATGCAAGTAGCATTCATTGGGTGTCGGGCAGGAGGGAGGAGGAGCAGGGGATTCACACCTAAAGGGTGCGGTACACACTCTCTGGGGGTGGGCACATTTGTAGCTATGACTCGAATGGTGCAAAAGCAATATATGTAATCTCAACGTTTGTACCCCCATAATATTTTGAAATAAAAAAATGTCCAGCTATTCATACCAAAAAAAAAAAAAAAGGTAGGGATTTGTCAGGAGGGGTGTAGTAGTAGTGATCACAATTTAATCTGCTCTTTTTATATTTTCTTCTTACAAACTCAAAAATTCTATGTTGGTAAGATAACACTGAAAGGCTAAGAAATGCCTGTGATATCCAATCATGTGGACTGACTCAGTCTCAATAAGACCTTAAATAACTGATAGGCAGGAGTGGAGCTCTTTAGTTAGTTGTGTATTCTGTTCCTTTTCTCCTGAACACCCCCCCGCCCAACCAAAAAAAAAGCATACAGAAACCTTTTTGTCTTAGAATGTACAGAGTTGGTTTTCTTTTGCATTTGGGCTTTGGGATCATTTCTCTGAATAGCACTTCCTATTCAGCATAACAGATCCACTAGTTAGGAAGCCTGATGGAGCACCCACTCTGGGTACAGGCACAGTGCCAGGCATTTCCAGGAAATACAGCAGACCCAACCCTGCCCCCAATGTGCTCCCAATGTGGGTAGGAAGACACAAATGGTTTTCTGCTCGAGGTCATCTGACTATACCCTGATTTTTGCCAACCCTGTTCCTTACCAGGCCAGACTAATGGGCCATGTAAGAGTTATACAATCTTAGAGGATTTATAATCTCATAAGGCCCACTGAGAGCAGAGGTGTCCTGGAGAAGCTAGAGAAGGCTTCCTGGACCAGATGAGGCTTTAGCTGAGTGGATTTAGTAGAATTGGAGTGGTCCAAGAGAAAGAGAAAAGATGAGTGAGTGCAATGGCCTGGCAGAAGAATAGAGGACAGACATACATGTGTGCGTGTTGGGAAAGGAACATCAGGAGGATTGGCCTGTGTACCTGGCATGTAATAAGCATTCAGTAAATATCTGATGACCGACGGGTGAATGGATGCTGTGAGATAGCTGCAGATTTGTACAGATTGCCTAAATTTGAACTGATACTGGGTATTAACTTTGGAATTGTTTTAAAATTATTTTTTCTCTTCTAAAAGGCAAGTGCAAAACAAACCAAAAAAAAGAGCTAAACAAAAAAGCAAAAGCACAACAACAAAAATCTCTAAATAAGTGGCTAAAGGAGACTCTACTATATGACTGAAGAGGAAGGGACTTAATTTAAATCACTTTTTAGTGAACTTGAGCCCAATCACCCTCCTTGGAACTGCCCTTTCCCCTACACAGAGCAGTGTGTTCCTCGACATGACCCACCTGCTGCCTGGGGGAAGAGACCCTGCTGGCACAGGACAAGTGCTCCTTGAGGGCAGTCTCCTGGCCCGGCCTCCTGGAAGGTCCTTGCTCCCTGGCCTGGGGTTGCTGTGCCTTGTCCTTCTCCAGCTCCAGGTTCCTCCTCCTGAGGAACTGCTGCAGTCGAGCTCTCTGGACTTGCTCTCTCTGCTGGATCCTCAGTGCCTTCCCCACCTGGCGGCAGGTGGTCACATTGGGGCGGCAGCGGCGGCTTTCACGGATCTCCTGCCGGCGCTCACACTTGGCCTCGTAGCTCTCAGCCCACCAGGCCAAGCCAAGGCAGGGCCCGGGATCTGGGCTGATCATGATGACCTCCCCAGCACCTGTTGTGCTTGGCTTCCAGTTCCTGGAATAGCTGCCTGGATCTGCCAAATGCCAAGAGGGAGGGGAAGGGGAGGGGTCAGAAGATGGGCAGAAAATGACTATCTCCCAGGGGGCGGAAATAGCATGGAGTTCCTTCCATCTATGTGGGTTGGAAAGTGCGACATGATGGTATCAATCTGGCAGTCAGGACTGCAGGGCTCAGTCTCCTAATGAATTAATATAATCTAACAGAAGTGAATTCTTGCTTTTCTCTAGCGCGTACATCCCCCTCTGTAAAATGAAAGGATCTCTCTGGCTGCTACTTCTTCCTTGACTGAACATCTCACCATGCCTCTAAGTCAGGGGAACGTGAGAAATAATTGACAAAAATCATAATGAGCTTATAGCCTCTCAGGTGGCAGGTGTGTGTTCATTGTTCAAACTTTTAGAGAAAAAGTTAAATTGAGCCCCTCTCCTCTCTTATCTCCGAATGTAAAAGAAAAGTCAGCATCTTTTACTACTGTCTTGGCCCAAGTTTTTACTAAAATAGCTGAGTGACACTTTTTAAGACCTGGAGGGATAACCAGACCCCCTGGGGATGTGACCAGTCCTGTGACCAGTACCCACTGCCCTCTTCTTGGCCCTTAGCCACTAGCTGTGAGCCTGGACATGGCATGGTTTAGGAGGGAAACCCCACCTTAATTCCTCCATATGACGTTCTGACATTGGTCCATTGGCCCCTCACTCTAAGTCTAGAACTGGGCTCTGCCTCCCAGGTGTAGATCAAGTCCAGTCAATATTGGCCGAACACCTGCCACCTGCCCAGTGCTGGCCAAAACCCACTTCAGAGCATCTGGCTCAATAACTCTTGGAGCTGAGGGTTCCATCATTTAGGATAAGGGCTAAGTCTGGTGCCAAGTATGATTTCCTTAGCCCAGAGACAGATCCTACCATCTAAACCAGAAAGCACATGAATTATACCTCCATAAGGCCACTGCAAACAGAAAAGAGACAAAACAAACAAAAATAGTAAACAACAGTTTCCACAGGACATCCCTCTGCATGGCCTTATCCTCTGTTCACATAGCACCCAAACCCTAATCCCTCCTTCCTTCTCTATGCCTTTCTCTCTTTTCTCTTTCCTACTTTTCCCCACCTACCTTCTGTGAATTTGCTTATTTTCCTAGAGCCCCTTGGTAAGTTTGCTGAGTTGGGGCTGGACTTGGATGAGCTGGATCCTGAGCATCGGAAATTCTGTGCCCTGCCTCCTCTGATCACTGGAGTCAGACCAGGGACTGTTGAAGGAAGAGGGACTCCCCTTGCAGCTGCTGCTGCTTCTCTCCCTCCCACAACCCACCACCCTGGGAGCCTGAGTTCCTGGGGAGGTCAGAGAAGGGTACTGCAGCTTCACCAACCAGCAGGCACTTGCCAGCTCTAACCCCTCAGAGTTTATTTATAGGCCAAACAGACTCAACAGGTAGCAGCCTCTTTGCCCCTTTTACTGGGACTTGGCTGCCTATCCTGGCTGAGTCCAGAATTCTCTGCAGGATTCTTGTTTTCTCTCTGATCTTGCCATTCATTCCCTGGGGTCTTGAGTGGAGCAGTCTCCCTCCCTGAGGGGGGACTTATGTGGTCAAGCCCTGGACACTCCCAAATGCCTGACTCTTGAGGGCTGGAGGGACATACTCTGGTCTTGGATAGTGCTGACTCCAAGCAGAATTGTGAGTTGTTGATGTTTGTCCTCTGCATACCATCTACGAATGGCTCTCTCCTTTCTTTAGGCTTTTCTCCTCACTCCTACTCCTTGGGTAGGGGTGGTCCCTTGATTTCCCACCTGGCACTTTCTTTATTTAAAAACTTAGAAAAGGATCCAAGAGACCCATTCATATTAGATTATAAAAGACTAAATGAAGAAGACTCAGGATTATGTGCACATAAACTCCAAGTCTGGAACCTACACTTGTGGCATCCCTAAGCCATAGCCCCTGGCCATTCTGCCATAGATAGCAGGAGGAGAGCCCTGGCTTTGGAGTCATACTGTGTGGATTCATACCCTGGCTCTGTCACCTACCACCTGTGTGTGTTTTTGGACAAGCTATTAGACATCTCTAAGCCTCAGAGTCCTCATTTATCCAATGGGACTAGAACCTGCCTTGTAGGTTATAAGGATTACATGACAAAATGCATGTCACACACCTGGCATAGAACACACAATAAACGGTAGCTTTTTATAATAAAAATATTATTATTATCATCATCCTTGTCATGCTGATGTTGGATGTTGAAGACCCATCACTGTAAGACAAAGGCCCCAAGCGAAGCCAGTGCTTGCGGGACCAAGAACACCTTATCTCATCCTCTAATTCCTCCAACCATCTCGCTCTTTGAGGGCGTATATTGTTTGCCAGATTGAGGGGAGTCTGGCCCCAGGTTAGAATCATATTTACTGCTGTGGTTCATCCGACCTCTGGGTTTGGACTACATGGAGAAAGGACTTCTCTGTGGTCTGGACACAATCACCATCCCCATTAGGCCAGGCAGAAAGGCAAAAAGTCCTTTGGTGGGGCCTGCCTGCATCGCACCGTTAAAGTGTGGGGTGCAAGCTCCCCTCCCTGCTTGGCTCCAGGTTACCTGCTGGCTCTGTAGGGGAGGCAGATGCCCCCGGTCACTGAGAATCGTCCTCCCTCCCTGCTGTGAAGAGGAAAGTATGTGGGGAGAAGACAGACCCTGAGACGAGGTCTCTCTGGCTCTCCCCCTAGGCCATCCACCTTAGTCCACTGAGACACACGGCTGCACTGCTCTCTGCTTCTTCAGGCAGATGTCGGGATTTCTTACCTAAGAGGGGAGCTGCAGTAGAAATGGCTCCTTAGAGCCGGGAGTGTTCCCACACCCTCAGGCTACCACATCTGCTAGGATTTGGTGTGGCACAGCGGAGAGGAACTGTACCCAGGTCGCTGGGATGTCACGACCATACTGACTTGCTTAAAAACAAGAAGCTGTGTGGAACGGCTGACCGACAGGGATAGGCTGTAGAGGAAAAGGGAACTGGTTTCTGTAGGTTCAGAGAAAGATCACTGGGCCACTGCCCAGGCCTTCTGGCATCTCTGGGGTTCCCCCAGCGTGGCAGGGCTCAGTTGGAGCTTGGAGGAAGAGGTGCTGGGGAGGCTCTCATCACAGCTGCAGAGAGAGCCCAGGGCGCTGCCCTGCAACTGACTGTGACTTGTCACTGTCTTTCTGCTCCTACTTCCCGTCCACGTGTGCGACAGAGATGATGAATGGCTTCCTGCATGGGCCTGGCCTTCCTGGTCCAGAGCTCTCAGCGTGAGCTGGGGAGAGAGGGCCCTGCACCTAAGCTGCCGGAAAGGCAGCTTTGTGTGACGGGGATCCCTGCTTTGAAGGGAACTGTAAAAGGTCATTTAATTCATGCCCCTGTCACTGGGTAGCCTGAACCCTAAGTCATTTGACTCACCCCTCATCTAATCTAATCCACGGGATGGCACAGAGGAGCGGTGGAAGCTGTACCCTTGTGTCATGGCTAGCACCCCAGGAAACCAGCACAGGACACTTTCTTGGTTATCTGAACCCCCAGCACTCTGAAACTACGCCTCCCGCTCCTGTGCCTCCCTCTTCACCCAGGGAAACTTGGATGATAGAGTGTCTTCTGCCCCACCCCAAGGTTGGAGGTCCCAAACCTGGACACAAAAGCATCCTATTTCTCAGTTACCTTCGGGTCCCAGGCTCCAGCCCAAGCAGCTCAGGAAAGCATTGCAGCTCCTGGGCAGGTCTTGGCTCTGGTCTCAGGTGGAGCAAGACAGCAGCCGGGTAACGCGTAAGCTCTCATTCCATGCTCTGGGCCCCATTAGCATTTCCCTTCTTGGTACTGTCTTTCTTTTTGCACACAAACCTTGCTGAAACAGGAAACAGAAAAAACCACAGTGCTCACAAACCCCAGTTCCTCTCTCTTGCTCTCTGGCACGATTTGAGTGGGCCCCCGAACCCTGAGGCCTCCAGGGCTGGGCTGAGGAGCTCCTCCCATCAGTGGGCACCCCAGACACCCTTTCTCTTGCTATTGGACTCATCTGAGCACTTGGACAGTTTCAAGTCAAGATTCCTTTCCAGGATTAGACAAGGATGAGCCTCTGGGTCAGATTTAAACCTTTGCAGTTTCTATGGGGGGTGAGAGGTGGAAAATGCCTTTTGGATGTTAAGACCTAGATGAGATGTCCACAGTGTAGGTTCTCTTTTGTGTCAGGTAGCTCTCTGTGTATGGATTCTCCCTTTCCTTTAGTCACCTCTTCCCAATCCTGAGGTCGTCAAGGGATTTTGCTCTTCTGCAGTCCCCGGTGTCTTTCTCAGAATTCCAGAATGAGGCCCTCTCTGGATTTGCTCCTTTCCGAAGCCATTTGGGAGACGGTGAAAAGTGGGTGGCTGGAGAACAAAGGGAGGAATAGCAGGCAGAGTCTTATAAAAAAAAATCTCCCCAGTCAATTGGACTAGGAAATTTGGGGAAAAACCAAAGGGAACTGATCTGCATGCATTGAATCTATTACAGATGATTTAGTCAGGAAATTCCCAAGAAATTGAGGATAAAATAATGGAAAGGAAACCGGACTGGGACAAGTTAGCTGAGCAGCTTTGTATCTTTGTGCAATTCACCTTGTCTGAGCGACCCACTCAGTCTGATGGCTGGAAGATTTACGTGGCTCTTGTGGATTCTAAGCATTGACATGCGTGAGACCTGGAATGAGACTTTTAAATAGCTGTGATAAGATAACATCTATTAACATGTGGGGGATTTGTAATAATCTTCTCTGATGCTGCTACTTCCTTTGTTCTTGGAGGAGGAAACGGACATCCCTCAGGATGAGAGATGATGGCTCAAGGCCCTGTGTCTGGAGCGTGACACATGGAGATGGGAATGAGTAGAGGACAGAGGGCTTGGGGAGCCCAAATGGCAGAATACGAGAATTTTATTGGCATAGAAGAGTCAGAAGATTCTAGGAGTTTAGTGTCATAGAGCGTAGGAGAGGAAAGGAGATTGTAAGAGGAATTTCTACAAAACTCTACAAAGAGTTTTTCACAAACTCTTTGGACTCCATTAAAAATCAGAAAGAAATGTGTACAAAGGTCAAAATTCTATTTAGGACTATGTGCTCACCGGGATACTACACCCATGTTAACTGAGGTTTGGAGAGGTTAGTGATGTGCTTGTGAGATCACACAGCAAGTGCTGGACCCAGGTTTGATTGACATGAGAGCCTGAGCTCTTAACACTATGTTGAGAACAAAACGATTAATAATGTTGTCATACCTGGCTATATTTATCAAGATAAAGAGTAAGACACTGACACACACACACAAACACACACAGAACTCACAGAAGAGAATATACTTTATTTTCAAATGTCCATGAAGCATTAAAAAATTGACCATATTGATAAAAAGGCAAACCTTGGCACATTTTTTGAAAAGTTGATCTATTACAGCAGGATTTTCTGACCATAGTACAATAAAATTGAAATAAATAACAGAAGTGGGAAGAAATAAACACTTCAACTTCTTGGAAAAAAATTCTCCCAGTTTACTCTTGAAATATACAGAGAATCAAATTTGCAATAAAGAATGCATTGAGGCCGGACACAGTGGCTCACGCCTGTAATCTTAGTGCTCTGGGAGACTGAGGTAGGAGGATTGCTTGAGGCCAGGAGTTTGAGACGAGCCTGAGCAAAAGCAAGACCCCATCTCTACTAAAAATAGAAAAATTAGCCAGGCGTGGTGGTGCTTGCCTGTAGTCCTGGCTACTCGGGAGGCTGGGGCAGGAACATTACTTCAGCCCAGGAGTTTGAGATTGCAGTGAGCTATACGACACCATTGCACTCTGGCCGGGGCAACAGAGTGAGACCTTGTCTCAAAAAAACGAAACCCAAAACAAGAATGCATTGAAAACAATGTTAATGGGTATGGCCAAGGAATGACTCAAGGAAAGTTCATAACCTTAAACATTTTCATTACTTAAATAAGGAAGATTAAAAATAAATGATCTCCAACTGCTTGTCTGGGCTATAAAAACAAAATATGGAAAAGATATTCTAAAAATAAAGTAAAATAAAAAAATTACCTATTCATTTATTTTCAAACAAATTTCTAAAAAATCATCAGAGAAACCAAGGAGGTGAGAATTAAAAAAAGATAGGAGTAAACAATATAAACAATATAATAAATTAGAATCCTGAGTAGAATTAATAAATAAATTCAGAAGCTTGTTCTTGCATGTGTACATATGGGGAGGGGTGGTTAGAAATATCAACCAAAAACAAAATCACTAAAATAAACTACCTTCTAGCCAAATCAATTAAAAAAAGAGAAAGGCTATCTGTAAAAATTTAGGAATGACACATAGAAAGAAACCACAATACAGTGGAAATCAAAATAATTTTAGAGTCATTTGTGTAACTATGCTAATGATTTTGAAAATCTGAATAAAATGGATTTAAGAAAACTCTAATTTACTAAATTAGACTCAAGTAGAGATATATAGTCTAATTGTCAGCCAGCCCCCACCTGAGGGCCCTTCCTCTAGTATGGCTTCATAAAGGCAGGGTTTAAATCAGACTGCTCTTAGCTGGGCACTTGGCATTTACCGGCCAGCATTCTGTGCTTCTCCCCCCCATTTCTAAGTTCACTGGGAACTTAGCTCCCTTTGTTGATAGTCTTATCCTGGAACCTCTGGACAGTGTCCTTGACAGATGCTGGGCCCTGCGTGGGCCCCCATGAAGGGATGAATATAGGGTAAGCTATACTTCTCTTTATAGCCCGGTTGCTTCACTTTCCATAAGACCACACAAGCATATATGGGATTATCAGATTTTATTGCAGAGTTGTTGTAACAAAAGGCAGTTTTGGTTTTGAAAGGAAAAATTTTAAGCCATATGCTAATACGACTTCTCCCACACTCCAAGAGACAGCACTAAATTAAGCATTTTATGAGGGTCCCCTCATGGGTGCTGCTAGTTCTACTCTTGCACCCCTTTCCATTCTACTGGGTGACTCCCCACTTGTCTTTTGGGAAATGGCAGCTGTATTACCCATAAGAGTTGTTGAGGCCTCAGAATCCTCCCCTACACTCCCAACAATGTTTTCTCAGCAGTGCATTCCTCAAGTCTAAGTTATTCATTCTAGAATAATGCCACACTCTAATAGGATAGTCCATGGTGGCTTTGGTATCCCACGTTTGGCAGAACAGCTCAGGGTGGGCATAATTATGTCTGTTCCCATTTAAATTCTCCCCATCGAGTGACTTGCACTCATCCTTAGTCTTCCAAGTATCTAGGTGGTTAAGTGTTTAATCAAATGTCCACGCAAACATCCCAAAGACACATACTCATTCTCAGAGGTGATACAACCTAAACTCAGGAGGAAGATAGATATTTCCTTAACTCCTACATGTGCAAGGGTGCCTCACTGCAGTGGAGTTATGACTTCATATTCATGAAGGGCATTCTCTTCATCTCTGTGGTTGCTTTGTATCATCATTGTTGGTAGAGGGCCTTTTAACATCATAAAATCTCACAGTTATGCTGTAAGAGACATTCAACATTAGCGAGAGATTTACCTGTTGTATAGATGATAAGAATCTGAAAGCCTTAACGATAAAGCACAAATAACTGTGGGTCCATTCTTGTGGTCCAGCATTGAGCAGGAGACAAGTTGCTTTTTGTCCTAGGCTCATGAGAGATGGTCTCACTGTTTGACCTGGAAGGGCCCTGACAGGATGCAGCCTCCGGCCTGGAGGGAGTGGGGAGAGAGGCAGGAGTGTGTTCATGTTAGAGAACAGACAGGTAGAAAAGGAAAGAGTGAGGCAGACCTGAGAAAGGAGGGCCTCCCAGGCACCTATCTGTTTGGACCAAAAGGACAAACTACCAGGTAATCTTCAGAGAGCTTTAGCTCCTCTTCTTTATCCTTCATTTCAGGTTCTATCCCTTGGGGCCTGCTGGAATATCAAATAAGACTAGTCCTGAGTCAAATGTCATAATGATTTGTCCCCTCCCTATGCAATGCCTCTTTCTAAACTTGAAAAATTACTCCTCTTTAGGGCTCAGTGGAAACACCACCCTCCTCTCCCCAGTGTATGTGTCAGTTGTCCAATAAGTAGCATTCTGGGAACTCCCAGTTTGTGATTAAAAAACCACATTGTTTATTTAAACAATAAACTTATGTACATTACTGAGTCACCAACAATCATCATTCAACAAACAGTAAAAAATATGAAGCTACTGTTGATTAAAATATGCTTCCACTTACTTTCCCTCATGTCTGTGTTGTTTTTCCTTGTAGCCCAGGCAGTCAGAACCACACAAGGCCTTACGCTAAGAATCCTCAGAGCCTCCACCATAGTAACTGTCCTCACCAACACCCCAATATGGGAGAAGTTGGCTCTCTAATAAAATTAGGTTATTTAGTAGTGTGATCCTCTCTCTGAAGCTGACAGTTTTCCTTGCTGGTTAAATTGTCATCTCTTGGCACAGTCTTGGCTAAGCTATCCTAATTATTTCACAAATGGTCTCACATTCCAAACTGCTGAAATACCCGCCAGAGACTTCTCTATACAGTTTATGCATTTCTACACATACCTTTCCAATCCATTTTATACTCAGCACAATTTATCATCCACAATAAAGCATATTTAAATCAATGCATTAAATTGAACCCAAACTGCCCTCACCAGAAGTGCTGACGTATTAGGTTGCTGTCAGCCCCTCCACAGAGAGCGCTCTAGGGGCTCACTTCGAAAATTAACCGTGAAGGCAGATGGATGGAGAAATGGTTTGGAAAGCATTCAGATTTTCTTTTGTTTTCTTTTTTCATATTTATAAACATTTTAATATAATATCACTAAAAGATTTTTTAAAATAAGAAAATAAACATCTCAATCCTACTGCCCAAATGTAAGCTAGTTTCCTATTTTTCACATTACCTTCTATTTCTTGTCTGTATGCAAATCTTTTTTTTTACATATTTTAAGTGTAGTGAACATAGATTTTTTTTTTTTTTTTGAGACAGAGTCTCACTCTGTTGCCTGGGCTAGAGTGCTGTGGCATCAGCCTAGCTCACAGCAACCTCACACTCCTGGGCTCAAGCAGTCCTCCTGCCTCAGCCTCCCTAGTAGCTGGAACTATAGGCATGTGCCACCATGCCTGGCTAATTTTTTCTGTATATTTTTAGTTGTCCAGCTAATTTCTTTCTATTTTTAGTAGAGATGGGGTCTCGCTCTTGCTCAGGCTGGTCTCGAACTCCTGAGCTCAAACGATCCTCCTGCCTCGGCCTCCCAGAGTACTAGGATTACAGATGTGAGCCACCGCACCCGGCCAAACATAGATTTTTGTAATGCATAATTATGTTTTTTTCACTTGTTACTATATTATAAATATTTTTCATGGTTTTACATTTTTTTCATATTTTTTACCTTTTAGTGTTGTCATAGTTTTTCGTAATGTCAGTGTACTATAATCTGTTTAATGATTTCCTTAGTATTAAACGGTAACCGTATGACCTAGCATTGCTCAGGGTAATTATTAACCACTGGCAAATACAACATAAATACAATTTAATACACATCATAAAAATGAAATGTGTTATAATAATTTTCTGTAATTGCAGTAGTTAATTAAGAGCTGTGATGATTTTCAACTTTGTGACAAGGTTACTTTGTCCGTCACATGTGTCACTGACTCCCCAAGGCTGTTGCGCAGCCCGAAGCTGCCCTGAAGGGCAGCAGATTGGCAGAAACAACCAGGAAGTCAGACTGTCTCGGTTTGGAGCTTGGCTTTACCCCTTACTGCCTGTTTGAGCTTACAAATTATTTAACCTCTTTGCATCTCAGTTTTCTCCTCTGTAAAGTGGCTATAACGGATAATACCTATTCTATGGGATTATTTTAGGATTACATGATATAACGCTTGTAAAGCACTCATAAATGTTGGCTGTCAGTATTGTTATAACAACACCTGCAATGTGGAGCATCTGTCTGGTGCCGACTTAATGGTTGAGATGAAATGGACTCTTACTTGGATCTGCAGTTGTATGCAAAGAGAGGATATCAGTGCATTTTGTCTGATATAATTTTGTAAGTTTTTAAACTCAACTCAACTGACCAAATTCTTTTAAGAATGTGTGCCACCCTACTCTGCACAGAAGAAAATCAGTTGAAGTGGCTCATCGTGTTCCCCACCATCAGTGTCTTGTAGGCCATTTAATTTCTATTTTAAGTCGGACCAAAACAAATGTGTTCTGGGATAATAATAGGAATCATAATAGCACCTACCTCTTAGGGTCATTTTGAGGCTTTAAATGAGTTAATATTCATACAATAGAATAGTTCTTGAACATAGTAAGTACTATGGAAGTGTTTGCTAATAAAATAAAGTAAAAATAAAATCATTCCCACGTGCTGAAACTCTTTAGTTTGCATGATATGATTGATAATTTTATTCCTTCAGAGATTATAGGAAGGAATTTAATTCTCTCTCTCTCTCTCTCTCTCTCTCTATATATATATATATATATATATATATATGGAGATTTTTGTCATTTCTATAATGCTGCAAATGAGCATCTTCGTGCATGCTTTTAGTTCTTTTTCTTTTAAAATATTCCTTTTAGGATGAAATCGCTGGAGTGGGTTTGCTGGAGCAGTTCAGTGAAGAAGTGATTTAGTTCTGACGAGGAAGTTCTGCAGGAGGTGGGTGGGAGGAGTTGAGCTGGGTTTTAGGGCATTGTAGAGGTGGCAAGGTCCAGAGAGCTGCCAAGAGGTGGGGCTCTCTCAACAGCTGGAGGGCTCACGGTTGCTGAGTGTTAGCAGGGGGCAAAAACAGGGTGATGTGGGGTAAAGGGAAATGGCTGGAATCCAGTGAGGTGACTTTAGATCCATCTGCACCTCTCTCTTGAAATGGAAAGTTGTTTTGACCCCATGAGAGTCCATTTCCTCTAAAGCCTTTCCCAGTATTAGGGTCTATGAATTTTTTATGAAATACCTTACATATGCCCAAAATTGTTTTCAATACTAGAGATACAACAAAGAGTAGAATACAGTCAGTATCTTCCCTTAGCTACATATACATTAGATAACTTTAAGGTAAATTTAAAGTGTGATACACTCACGCGATGGACAAATACAGAAAATTATAGAGGCATGGGGTATAGACAGGAGATCACCCATGAGCCTAGTGAAGGGGGCCCTGGTGGACAGGAAGAAAGTTTTCCTGGAGGAGGTAATGGTTGGGCTGAGCCTTACAGAGTGAGCAGGAGTTACCCAGGCAGTGGGCACAGTGGAGAGCGCTCTGGGCAGAGGCGATGGCATGGATTGCCCAACGGTGGGGATGGCAGAGTGCCTTCAGACCACCAGCAGTTCAGTGTCCCTGGGGGAATCTAAAGCAGAGCAGGTGGCCTAAGATGTGGCTGGAGAGGTAGCCGGGGTCCTTGTACATCACTTTAAAGAGTTTGGGTTTTCTATGGACCATTTTACCCAAGAATGGCTCTGGATATATGCCACCTTCCACTCGCAGCCAAGAATCTGTCCTGATTTCTCCATACATTGACATTTCTTTCCCCTTGAGGCTCAGAGCACCTTGTTTTTGAGGGCGAACACTAGCTGTCGCTATTGAACAGGACTAGCTCCCGGCAGCTCACCGCCAATGGTATCCTCGGCTGCTAGGACGGGCGGAGTTACCGGAAGCCCGAGTCCAGCCCTGCCTCCTCTGGGTCTGTTCACAGGACCCGAGCGGCGACTCACCTGTCGGCATGCTGGTGGGGAGGTGGCTGGCAGCCCTGGAGCAGAACCGGGCCACCGCGTGAAGTGCGGTACCCCACCACGTTCAGCCTCTGGATGGCGCTGCCACCCCTGACGGATCAAAAGGAAGAAATCTTTAATTAGGACAATGTTGCTCTTTAGTGGTGGGGCAGGGTAGCTTTTGCCTGCACTCTGGTACCTGGAGTGCAGGGTGCCACAGGACTGCTCAAGGACAGTGTTTGAGGGAGCCCCCAAAGCACACCACGCCACAGTCCCTACTCAGCCAATGCTGGGTAGAGAGACACCCGAGTGCTCTGCCATTCTTTGTGTCTGTTAGGCCTTAGGTTAGGTGTCTTTTTAGCCTCGCCTCAGTTTCTACCCTCTGATTCCGGGTTATGCAACATACCAATGTGCGATCCCATATGGCTTATGTTTCCTCCCCTCCTTCCCAGAAACCCCATCTTCAAAGCCTCCCCACCTCAACTGATACTCATCTGGTACTTTTCTTTTCTTTTCTTTTTTTTTGAGACAGAGTCTCACGCTGTTGCCCAGGCTAGAGTGAGTGCCATGGCGTCAGCTTAGCTCACAGCAACCTCAAACTCCCGGGCTCAAGCGATCTTACTGCCTCAGCCTCCCAGGTAGCTGGGACTACAGGCATGCGCCACCATGCCCGGCTAATTTTTTCTATATAGTTTTAGTTGTCCGATTAATTTCTTTCTATTTTTAGTAGAGATGGGGTCTTGCTCTTGCTCAGGCTGGTCTCGAACTCCTGAGCTCAAACGATCCACCTGCCTCGGCCTCCCAGAGTGCTGGGATTACAGGCGTGAGCCACCACACCCGGCCATCATCTGGTACTTTTCTACTTTTTTTTTTAACGCTTTTATTTTTGTTCAAAACAACTTGTATTTTATTTTATTTTTAAATTTTTTTTTGTCTTTAAGTCAATTGCAGAACTTTTCTGTTTTAAGAATCCATTTTGTGATATACAGTCATGCCCTGTGTAATGACGGTGGTCCCAGATACATTATAATACCATGTTTTTACTGTTCTTTTTCTATGTTTAGATATGTTTAGATACACAAATACTTACCATTGTGTTACAACTGCCTGCAGTATTTAGGACAGTAATGTGCTATTAAGATTTGTAGCCTAGGAGCAATAGGCTATACCATACAGCCTAGGTGTGTAGTAGGCTATACCATCTAGGTTTGTGAAAGAACTTCATACACTCTTGTCTATGATGTTCTCACAACTTCCAAGTCGCCTAATGGATCCCGATTGTTAAGCAACATGTGACTGTACATATACATAGTGAAATGATTGCTACAGCCAAGCAAATTAGCATATCCATCATCTCACATAATTACCTTTCTTGTGTGGTAAAAGTACCTACAATCCACTCTCCTATCAAATTTCCAGTATACAAGGCAATACTATTAACCATAGTCCTCATGCTGTTTAAGGAGTTAAAGACATGCCATTCTAGAATATTGATTATTTAAGTTAAAGGAACTTAAAAAAACAGCAAGTGCAAGATCACTCTGACCTTCAAGCTGTTTCTTCAAAGCAGAAGATGAAATTCCCATGTGAGAGATGTCTTCCTTATACTAGAAAAGAAACAACGTTCTTATCAAGGATGGGAAGTTGAGGCCAAGAGAAATCTGTACAAATAACTTTTGTTAAATTAACTCTTCCTAGTTGTTTTTCTATTCAATTAAACATCATAGCCTAAGCCCTTTGTTTTATTAAATTTTTGAAGATTACTATTCTTTGTCATACAAGTAACTGACTCTAACTGCTTCTTTGGGTCTTTATTTCCTTGTGAGGCCTCCTGTGCCACATAAAATTTGTATTAAATAAATTTGAATGTTTTCTCTTATTAATCTGTCTTATGTCAATTTAATTCTTGGGCCCAGCTGGGACCCTTAGAGGATAGAGGTGGAGTTTTGCCACCTCTATACTGTATTATATCTCTAAGCTTATTTATCCTACATTACCAAAACTTCGTGTCCTTTGACCTCTATCTCCCCATTCCCCTCCTCAACCATCTTTCTACTTTCTGTTTCTATGTATTCGAGTCTGTTCTTTTTTAAAGATTCTACATATGAATGAGATCATGCAATATCTCTTTCTGTGTGTGTCTTATTTTACTTAGCATAATGTCCCCTAACCTGAGTAATATTCCTGTGTGTGCATATATATATATATGAAACAATTCTATTCACCCACCAATGGACACTTTGGTTGTTCTTATGTCTTGGCTGTCATGAATAATGCTGTGATGAACATGGGGGTGCAGATATTTTTAAGAGGTTGAGATTTCATTTCTTTTGGGTATATACTCAGCAGAGGGACTGCTGAGTCACATATGGTGGTTCTATTTTTAATTTCTTTAGAAACCTCCATATTTATTGTTTTTCATAGTCACCAAACCAGTCTACATTCCCACCAACAGTGTACAAAGGTTTCCTTTTCTCCACACCCTTGCCAACACTTGTTATCTCTCGTTTTTTTGGTAATAGCTGTTCTAGCCTATGTGAGGGGATATCTCATTGTAGTTTTGATTTTCATTTTCCTGATGATTAGTGATGTTGAGCACCTTTTCACATACCTATTGGCCATTTTTATCTTCTTTGGGAAATATCTATTGAGGTTCTTTGCCCATTTTTTGATCTGATTATTTTTTTTTTTGCTATTGAGTGGTGTGTGTTCCTTATATATTTTGGGTATTAACCCCTTATCTGATCTATGGTTTGCAAATATTTTCTCCTGATCCATTGGCTGACATTTCATTTTGTGGAATCTTTCCTGATGTTATATACCTCAAATATATATAAGAAAAGGAAAATTATCAATGCATGCCAAAAGGCAAGAAAAACACAGTCAAAAGAGATAAATAAATGACCAGAACCAAATTCCAATATGACACAGATATTGGAATTATCAGCCAGGGAATTTAACAATAACTACTATGTTAAAGAATCTAAAGGAAAAAATAGACCATATACAAGACCAGATGGTAATGTCAACATAGAGGTGGAAACTTAAAGAGGGAATCAAAAGGAAATGCTAGATAACAAACACACAGCAACAAACAAATGCCTTCGATAGGATCATCAGTAGATCCGACAATGCTGAGGAAAGAATTGGTGAAATTGAAGATTAATCAACAGAAATTACCCAAAATAAAACACAAAGGGGGTGGGAAACAATAACAGAACATCCAAGCACTGTGGTAAAATATCAAGCAATTTATCATACATGTAATTGGAATGCCAAGAGGAGATGAAAGAGAGAACAGGGCAGAGGGCATATTTGAGAAAATAATGCCCCAAAAGTAAAAAAAATCAGTGGTTGCCAAGGATTAGGGTAGAGGGAGGGATGAATAGGTTGAGTACAGACGATTTTTAGAACTGTATGATAGTACAATTGCGGATATGTGTCAATGTACATCTGTCCAAACGCATAGAATGTATGGCACCAAGAATGAACTGTAATGTAAATTATGGACTTTGGGTCATAACAATGTGTCAGTGCAGCTTTGTCAGTTGTGACAAATGTACCACTCTGGAGAAAGATGTTGATAGTTGGGGAGATTATGCATATGTGGGGGTGAGGGGTATATGGGAACTCTCTGTGCATTCTGCTCAGTTTTGCTGTGAACCTAAAACTGCTCTAAAAAATAAAGTCTATTAAAGAATAAGAACCCATTCCTCCCCCCTCTTTCTACTTGTGGCATTACCTTTGGTTCTAGGTCCATTTCCTCATCCTGTGTGTTCTGGATCTGTGTAGATTTATTTCTGCTCCTCCTGGCTTTTTGGCCTGATCATTGGGGCTCTAAGTCCTATTTTACCTTTTTAAAAATTCTCTCTGTTCTCATCTGCCTTATCTTTTCACATTTGGCCTGTTCCCATCCCCACCCCCTGCTCTATCCACCTTTTAAAAAATGAGAGCGCTTAGATTAACAATTGCTGAGAGGGAGTTGAATCTAGCATGTTAGGGATACCCTGATCCTTTTGACGTTCTCCATGAACTGGTGACCCCCTAAGGGTGGGATGGAGATCTGGGGTGTTGGGGTGGGCAATGAGTTGTTGACATCGAGGCAGAGTTGCTGGAGACTTTGTAAAAGTTCATGAACACCTACATGAGAGTAGCCAATGTGTTTTTCTTTTCCCTTAATACTGAAAATTGGTTTGGTTTCATATCTCTCTTGAGAAATTAACAGATGCTTTTGGAGCTTGATTAGCATATGTGTCCCAGGGCTCTGGGCTCAGCATTAATGAAGAAAAATGTGGGCTCTTAGAAAATTCCCTGGACAGCAGGCAATGCCAGAAGGGATGATGGGTTCTACCGTACAGTACCCTAAGAGGGGAAAGGGAAGTCACCCTAACTAAGGGAAGGTTTATCTCTCATAACTCAAGTCCCAAAAGACTGGTTAGAAACATAACATGTGCTGACTTCTTTCTCGAACGCAACTTGAGAGCCTTGGTCACCAAAGGGGACATGTAGGAGGAACTACTAGAATATGGAAATAAACTATTGGAATTTCTATTTATTTTATTTTTTAAAAAGTTTTATTTTTGTTTCACCTGATATACATACATAGTTATATAATTTTAGTAAACTTTTCACTCCTTAGGTTCCAAGAACTTGGCCAAACTTGAATTTGAGAGAGAAGTAAACTTCTCTACCTAGCTCTAGAAAGAGTAATTTGATAGAGGAGGGATACTATTTATCCAGTTTTACCTCTAGGGTAGTTTTCTGTATATAGAAAAGAATGGAGCTTAAAATTGTTATGTGATGATAATTTTATTTAAAAATTTATGAGAATATCTTTCCCTAAATTAATATGGCAGTTTCTTGATTGAAGAATTATACTTTTAATTTTCCTGGCTGCCTTCCTATGAACAAGTATATATTTTTAGTACAGTCGACTTTTATTTTTCCATTGCATCTAAGTTTAAAAATATTTGCATTATAACAGTTCTCAGTATTTCATAGTAAAATAGTTTCTGTCATTTTCTACCATAAATGAGGCAGACTCCAAAACAAAACAGTCTTTTAGAATCTATTCAAGCCATCAGTATCAGCCATTACTTGCAATGGTTAGTAAGAGCAGCTGAATAGAACCATAAATATATTTGTCAACCCTTGGAGCCTACTAATAGCATGTATATATTAGCTAGATATGTGGTAACTCCAGGGAAGTGCTCAAAAGAGGCAGTCTGTATGCCCATGAGGTGTAGCTATCTTTCACCATGAGAACCAGCCAGCCATGATCTGTCCCTTTGTTTATCATGAGTTTGTGCCTTCTCCTTGAAGAGGCCAGAGCCTAGGTCATGGGCCCACATCGAGAGCAGGCTGCACCCCAACTTGCCCATTGCCACTCAGTCTGGCAGAGAGCATGCCTCTGGATGATTTTGTGAAAAGTACAGCAGAAGTCTCAGTTCCAGGATGCAGAAACAATGGGACCGATAACTGAATTGGCCTGTGACAGGAGAATGGCCATGTTCACTGCCCTGTTGAGCTTATCTTTAGCCCATGATGGCTGAAAAAGAGCGACACAGTTGATGGCACTCACTGGTAGCTAGCACAGAGCAAAACATCACCACGATCATGGCCAGTGACTTGGCTGAGTGGATCTCCCGCTGGAGAGTGGTCCTTGATTAGCATATCGGTGAGCTGAAACTGTCTGCAGGCCACCGTGAAGATGGAGATCACCGGCATTATGAGCAGTGGGGGCAGCACGCACCCAAAGACATTGAAATGTAGCATGTAGCTTCTGGGGACCACATCCTCACACTTCACAGGGCAGCAGCTTCCATTTGTGCTTCCGTCCCAGGGCTCTGTACGATTGTTGGTGGCCCTGTCTGTCCTGTTTCACCCCTGGAATGGAGTCAATCTATTGGCAAGGACCCAGAAGACAGCAATGACTCATCTTGATTGAGTCTCAGTGACCGAACTTTTATACCTGAGCAGGATGCGGATGGCCAGATAGCTGTGGACAGCCATGGCCAGGAGGCTGAAGAGGGAGCTGTGTGAGCACCACGCAGGCGAGCAGGAAGTAGCTGTGGCAGTCAGTGCAGAAGGCGGATAGAGATGGCAAAGGGGGAGGGACAGCCCCATGGCCTTGTCAGCCGCCGCCAGGGACACCAGGAAGTAGTTGGTGGGCGTCTGCAGTGCACACACCAGCATGCCACCCTGCTGCGTGGCGGCCAGCTCTAATGCCCCATGCAGTGTGCCGTGTGCCTCCAGCAGCATAGCAGAGCTGCTGGGCCCTGCATATCGCCTACCGGGGCCATGCTGGGCACTGGACAGCTGGTGGGCCCCACCAGGCATGGCTGGAGTGCAGGGACTGAGTCTCCTCCACCAGCTGTGTCTATTTATTTTTAGCTTGTTCTTTTAAGATTTCTATTTCTGCATATGTTTTCTGTTAGTGACTACTATATGCATATGTCATATAAATAGTAACTATTTATCTTTTAGAAGTACATATGCTTAATCAGTTTTTAATAGTGAAGCGTGTGATCAAAAGTTTTGCAGACCACTGCCTGGAGAATCTCTGACCCAGTGCTTTGGAGTTTGCCATGGACTGTGCTGTGCGGTGGGTCTGACGTGCTGGCCAGAGCAGTCTGGCCAAGGAGAAAGGTCTAGTCTGTGTGCAGAACAGTAGCACAGAAGCTCTGGGGAAAGACTTTGTCCTGAGGAGGCACTTAAGTGTCCTTGAGAAGGAGCTCTCTGGGAACAGCAGCTAGGATGCCTGTCTCCTGTGCCTCAGGGCTCCCTCCTACTGACATCAAGGCCCTTTGATTACATTCTTTACTGAGGAGAGGGAGTAATACTTTCTCAAGGGGAAATCTGATGACATAGGAGGCCTAGGATTCCCCCCAGCATGGGGAGAGCCATGACCGATTAGGACCAGGGGAGCTGATGCTGTCAGCATGGTACAGCCTGACATCTTAGGAATCGCATCCTTCCTCTCTGGCTGTGCCTCCTGCTTCTGTGGTGATTGACCTTTATGACAAACACTACTGGTTGCCTAACAGAACCTCAATTTTGTTTGGGGTGGCAATGCGCCCAGCCAAAAACTCTATTTCTCAGCTTCTCCTCTCCCCTTGCCAGGGTCAAATTCAGCTGGTGCACATCTTTTGTCCTTCACCTTCCTCTTCCTCTTGTCTGAAACACTGAGTGATGCTGAAGGCGGGGCAGCTGTGTTGTGACCACACAGCAACAAGGAGGAGGATGGGTAGCTGCGTGGAAAGAGAGGAGGAGCCCGGGTCCCTGAAGGCCCCGGTCTGCCCCACCCAGACTTTTTGTTGTGAGAGGAAAATAAATCTTTGCTTGATCTGGCCACTGTCAGACAGTTGGGCTTTCTGTCACTCCCAGGGGATGAGGTCATCACTGCAGGGCCCTCTGACACTTGGGTCTAGGCTGTTGACTTCATGCAAGGTGCTGGTACACTTAGAAGTGAAGAGTGTGAGTGTCCTGTGTCTTTAGGAGCCCTTGTTTCCTCCCTTTCGCCGGCAGTGGTAGAAAAAAGATGGCTAGTCATTGTGCTGGTCAGCTTGGCTGTGCTTGCTGACAGAAAAAAAAAAAAATGCCAATTTGACTCATGTTATCAGACTTTGACTTCAAGGCCTGGAGGGGGAGAGAGGCAGTGAACTGTGTCCTTAAGAATGACTAATTCTGTCAAGAATGTGGAAAGTCAAAGTCGTGGTGATGTGCTGCAGCCAGTTACACCGGCTTGAGAGAGCTGAAGGTGTCCGTCTCTGCCTAATCCATGTGCAGTGATGCCATGTTGGTGGCTCGAAACTGGCCGTGGTGAGAGTATATTCATCATGGATATGGGCAAATGCCACAAATCAGCAACTTAAGGCTGCCGCCCCCCCCGCCCCCCTCGCCATCCCCTGCCTTTTTCTGGAGAGCTAGGTGTTAAACATTTACAAGATCTAGAAAAGACCAGAGGCTTAGTTTAATATTAACTTATAAATATTGGCTCGTAGCTTTCATATCTTCTCTTGCTCCCCATTGTTGTCAAATAGCCATAAGTGAGTGGAATCAGGGAAGGTTGCTTTATATTGAACACAGGCTGAAATCTTACTATGTGTTTGGGCCCAAGGAGAACTCTTAAACGTCCAGACTGAAGGCAAACCTAATTTTAACTTGACTTTGGCTAAGCATTTGTCATCTGATCATGCTCCTGTCTCAGCATTCGTCTCCTCACCTCCTAAGCAGCCCTCCCGCCACGTCCCGTTGGCAATCTACAGGGCCTTGGCTCTCGCATACCTGGCTTCTTGCTCTGTTGTGTCACCCTCAGAGTGACTGACTCTGAGTCTGGCACAACAGTTTGTCACTTGCACCCAAATGCCTCTTAATCTTCTCTACTTCAGCATCTGGGTGCTGGGGTACAGTGAACTAAACAGACAAAACTCCTGCCCTCGGGAAGCCAACATTCTAGCCAGAGGCCTATGGCAGGAGGTATCATACCCTCCTTTACACTCCTCCATCAAGAGGTGGGGTCTGTATTCCCATCCCTTGAAATGGGATGGGTCTTCAGAACTGCTTTGACCAAAAATGTATGGTCAGTCCTAAAAGGCAATATAGCTTCTGCCTGGCTCTTTCTCTTGGGATACTTTCTGTTGGATCCCTGAGGCCCTCTAAGAAGTCTGGCAACCCTAAAGCTGCCATTCAAAGACACCACGTAGAGAAACCATGCAAAGATAGAGATGCCCATGGTGCTCTATCTGTTCCGGGTGCCCAAGGTGCCCTTCCTGTTGCTGGTGCGCAAAGTGCCCTATCTATTTTAGGTGTCCAAAGTGTCCTGCCTGGTCCAGGTGCCCGAGATGTACTGCCCATTTCAGACACCCAAGGTGCCCTACTTATTCCAGTCCCCAGCTGTACAGGTCTCTCCAGCACAGGCACCAGACATGTGCACAGCAGAGCTTCCAGATGATCCCACCTTTGAGCCACCCCAACTTTGCTGAGTGGAGCAGAAATTAACTATCCCTGCTGAGCCCTGCTCAGATTACAGATTTGCGAGTGAAGCAAATGTTGTTTTATGTTTTAAGCCACTGAGTTTTGGGATGGTTTGTTATGCAGCCATAGTAACTGGAACAGAGACAGACAATAAACAAGATAAATGAGCAACAACATATACACTGTTAAGTGCTAAGGAGAAAAAGAGAGCAGGGAAGGGAGATATACCATTTCGGGGTGGGTTTGAAATTTTATTGAGGATGGCTAAGGAAGGCTTCATTGAGAGGCAGCTTTTGAGTGGAGATCTGCTGGAAGTAAGCCAGCCGGCGTGTGGGCCGTTCTAGGCACAGAGAATGGACGCCTGTTTGGCACGCTCCAGGAATAGGTGGGAGGCCGGTGTAGCTGGGGACAGGCAGGGAGAAGAGTAGAGAGGAGCTAATGAGATCCAGATCACGTAGGATTTGTAGTCTTGGTAAGGACTATAGCCTTTACTCTGAATGAGATGGGATCATTATGGGTTTTGAGGGAGGTGTGACAGGATTCTGTTTGAATCAGATCACATTTGTGTGTCAGGATTCCTAGAAGTGAAATTCTGAGTTGGGGATATGTGCCTCTTGACTTGTCTTTGTTGGGAGCTCAAGATTATGACATTACTGCCTATATTAGTTTCCTAGGGCTGCCATGACAAAGGAACACAAACCAGGTGAGTTAAAACAATAGAAATTTTAGAAGACTAGAATCAAGTTGTGGGTAGGGCCATACTCCCTTTGAGACTCTTCAGGGAGAATCCTTCCTTGCCTCTCCTTAGCTTTGGGTGGACGTCGTCAATCCTTGGTGTTCTCTGACCTGCAGCTGCACCCCCGGACTCTCTGCCTCTGTCATCACAAGGTGTTCTCCCTGGTGTCTTTGCCTTTCCATGGCCGCCGTCTTACAATGACACTGGCCATGTTGCCCACCCTAATCCAGCGTGACCTCATCTTAACATAACTCATTATATTTGGAGTGATCTATTTCCAAATAAGGTCCTGTTCTGAGGTACTAAGGATTAGGGTGTCAATATAGCTTTTGTGGGGGAGGAGTGGAATTCAACCCACAGCCCTGCCATTTTAAGAGTCACAGGTCTATTACCCAGAAGAAAGCCATTCCTAATTTTCTTGGGTCTTAGAACAGAGCTTTATGTTGGTTAGCCTTCACGTTCCATACACACACACCCCCACCCCTATCACATACACCCCCCTCATTCCATATATATATATATATATATATATATTTAAATTTTAAACATAAATGGAATTATATTACACATATTTGTAAGCAACTTGTTTTATATACTTAACAGTACACCCTGGAGTTCCTTCCATGTGAGTACATAAAAATTGATTTGATTCCTTGTTATCAGGACATAGTGATTACATAATATTCATGTCCTATAATTTAAACATTTTCCTATGAGTAGACATGGAGGTTGTTTTCAATTTTTTTGTCTACTACAAATGTAATATTTGGTGAAATGTTCATTTTCCTAACAGTTTGTACAATAATTCCTTTGAGGGAAGAGACTATTTTTGTTAAGAAGGATATTGCTGTGTAGCCTAAAGCTAGAGTCCGAATCAACTGTGCATAATAAATGAGTGAGAAGAAGGAGGGTAGAGGCTGGACTCTCTGGGGGTCAGAGTTAGATAAGAGGCCAAGCCTGGGGGAAGCACTTTGAGAGGTACATGGGCAAGTGGAATCTTTTGAGTTAAATGATGTGCACAATGAATGTACACCCAGTCTTCTCCCCTCTGGAATACTTGGAAAATGTTATATTGCTCACTTGTATGTTCAGTGAGAGTGGAATTGCTTTTGGAATCTACAGAGATGCCGAATTTTTATGTTCATGTGGGTGAGAAGTGAGTGATACACATCTGGATTCCACATATGATGTAAAAATGGACATCCTTGTATATATATTTTTGAGTTCATGATAAAGTGAGCTAGGAGGGCTTTTTTTTTTTTAAGTGGAACTTGTCCAATGACAAGGGCCTTTGTATTGCTGGTACCACTGAAATTGGAGATTGGCTCCAGCTGCTAGAACACCTGCCACTCCTGAGTGATGAGGGCAGATATTTAAGGGGCAGAGGAGCCAGGTTAGGAACTGGATGAGGGCCCTGGGGAAGGGCTTGTTGAATGCTGGCTCCCTTAAAGGACCATTGGAACAACTTGTTGATAAGGCAGAGCTGAGTTCATTGCTTACCCAGGTAATGGGCAATACTACCTTGATGGAGTCATAGTAGACTCTCAGAGTGGAGAGGACAAAGCTAGGGTGTTTATCAGGTATTGGAGTCTATTTTAAGGTGGGGCTTCAGTGTGGTAGCTTGACTAGGATTGGGTAAGAGTCATGTGACATAGTTTGAGATTGGCGAGCACAGTGAAGTCTGTAAGACTAACAGTCATTTGATGCTATCTATTGAAAAGTCAAACCCTTTTAAATGGGTTTGCAACATTTATCTTCCTGAACAAGAATTTCTTGGAAGAGTAAAGTCATGCTCATAAACAGAATGGAATTTTAATGTCATGTTAGTGAAGATAATAAGCTATGTGGGTGTAGATGGTTTCAGTTCTCAGACCTACTTTTTGAGATCTTCCCCACCCCCACCTCTTTTTTTTGAGACAGAATCTCCCTCTGTTGCCCGGGCTAGAGTGCAATGGTGTCATCATAGCTCACTGCAACCTCAAACTCCTCAGCTCAAGCGATCCTCCTGCCTCAACCTCCCTAGTAGCTGGGACTACAGGCATGAGCTACCACACCTGGCCAGATCTTCCCCCTTTGGATTCTGAGGAAAGCCTCATTTAGAAAGAGGTTTAACCTTTCCCCAAACAAATTCTAACTCCGTTTTAATATTGTCTCCACCCCTCAGTAAAGGAATTACTGTACTCCATATCCTCACTGTGAAGCGGGAGACTCATTTCTACAAGAGCCTGAGGGGTGTTAATCTGATTGGTCAGAAACTGAGACATCTATTAGACCACATTTTACTAGTGTAGATGTGTCTCAGGTCAGAAACCAGACTTTATGTTTTTGACTTATTTTCTCACACACAGATGGAGGCAGGCCTCTCCTGCTCCTCCGTTCTGAGCATAGGCTGGGAAGGACCTCTTTCTAAGGAAAGTCCAGCTGTATTCACACTCTCAGATCCAGCTCCTCGTCCATGTGGCTGGTAGGCTCAGTAAACTCCAATCTGCTCTGCTGCCCAGCCATTTAGATTCAGAGGTGGGAAAAGGAAATTCCCCTGGGCTTCCAGGCCCACATCCCATGTCCCAGCGTTACTCACTGTGGAAGCTCTACGTCTGAGAGTATTAGGTTCCTGCTGGATTTACTCCACCTGCGCCTCCAGAACACTACGCTTTGCCGTCTGCTCTGTGCATGTGGAAGTTGACCTGTATGGTCTATACCAATCTGCTCCCTTGCCTGATCGAAGCAGCTGAGGTGAAGCACTGGCCAGAGGTTAGAGCTTGGGAAGAGAGTAAGGCTGGGGTGTTTGTTCCCCAAGATCCCTCCTTCATGGTCCTTGGTGGGCTGGCTGCATCCCTTAGCTGAATATCACAGCTCCTGCCATGTGGCTATATCCAAACAGATCTGGGTTCTTATAACAGGTCTCTCCTCTTATCCCTGTGGGCCTTGGGGTAGAAACAGTTGCAACTACCCCTGAGATACTACACTATCTCTTGTGATTTCCCGATGTCTTGCCCACACTTTTGTAAATAGTCCTCTTTTTATTAAACTCTACTAAAATTACCCAATTTGAGAGTGCTCTTACCTGTTGAGCCCTGACTGGTATAGGGCTTTGCTGAGTTGTTTATATACCTGTTTTGTTTCCCATTTGATCACAGTCAGGTGATACCTAGCAAGTGTTTGATAAATATTTGTTGAATGAATAAATGTCTAAATAAGTGAGTGGCAGGATTTGAACTCCAACTCCTCCTCTCCAAACTTCCAATATCCAGTTTAGTGTTCACAGGTAAAGTATAGATGCTCGATGTACTCTGAGAGTAATAAACGGGCATACGCTCTGTGGCTCAAGTTTCTAGGCTCCATTTCCCTGGGTTTGCCCTAGTGACTCATGCCCAGGTGTCTTCCTTCCCAGAGGAGTAATGCACAATAACATAAAGAATATTTGAAATTTGCAGAAATGATAAAGAGATGATGTCCGCCAAATGAAGACTAAGGTAATTTCTTCAACTTAGGAACAGATAAAAGGTTTAGACCACAAAACAAGAAATGAACATTGAAAAATTTCATTTGTGTAGTAGGAACCACACTGAATGAGCTCAAGTTATAGCTACCAGTTTTGAATTTATAAAATTTATGTGATCTTTATTATAATTAATATTGTATTAAGCATCATATATTATTACATATAAGAGATAAACTTGATATAACTACCTTGTAATTATACCTATGGTTGCTATCTATTTTACAACTGCAGGCTGTAGTGGTACATGACATTCATTATAATTACATTTCCACTGTGCAAGTGTTAGAGGAACTCCTTCCAATTTTCAGATGAGATCCATGACTTGTGTTTCTCTGGGGACACCCTACTTATCACTCTGGGAAGATACCTTCATGAACAGGACCCAGATAAATATCAGGCAGAACAGTCTCAAGATCCCTCAGCATGCTTAGCCCTAAGGGAATTCTTAGTTGTTTATGAATCTGTCCATATTATAGAAACTGAAGAAGAGAAATTCCATTATTCTCCTCCCTGGATTTCCTAGCAGGAAAGAGATCCAGAGTGAGCCGCCATAATATATTTCCTCTTGGCGCAGGGCTGCCCCTTTGATGATCTCCAGGGCACATTCCTCCTTTGGAGATGCTTGTAGATTCACTACCCCAGAAACTGCCTTCATGGCTACATCTGTAGAATGACAAGGGAAGAACAGAGTTACCCAAGACTAGCAGAGTCCACATGATGGAAGGCCTACAGACATGGACAGCTTAGCTGTCAGGGGCTGTTTGCCAGTGTTTGCTCTGCAAGCCTCACAGGCCCTCTAAGGAACACATGGAGAGACTGGATATGTTCATAGCCTGTTGGACAGAGAGGTCTTAATGTTAATAGGGGCCCTGCCTTTCTAGATGCAGATTTGTGGGGGCAGTTAGAGGTGATCAGTTGGGAGATCTGAATCATACTTTTCTCTTGGGTGTTTTGGTTGGGGCAGGGGAGTCATACGGGGGAAGAGAATGAGGACAGAAGTCTCATAGTGACTCAGTAGCTAATGGGAAGTGTCAGTGGGCAGAAACAGAGTGCTGTAGGACAATGACTTACTGTCTTGTAAGAGGAAGAGATAGACAAGAACCCAGGCTTTTGCTTTCTTTCACACTAACTGCTTTCACTTCTCTGTCCTTCCAAGTGTTTATGTCCTTCTTGCATAGCTTCTGTCTTTCTCCATCCCTTTCTTGTTCCCTTCTGTGCCTGTTTCTCTCTCTCTCTCTCTCTCTCTCTCAATTGTTCTGTCACTACTACTCAATTACTCTTTAAAGAAGATTTTCTTATAATACTTGCCACATGTTTTAGATAAACTTATATTTGGACTTAGAAAATAGTTGTACAAATTGTACAAAATGCTCCCTTACGTTCCACACCCTGCTCGCCCTAATTGTAACACTACACATAGCCACTGTGCAATGATCTAGAGCAGATACAATCATAGAATTGGTACAATATTATTAACTAAACTATAGACCTAATGTTTTCACTAATGTCCTTTTGATATTCCTGGATCTTATCCAGGATTGCACTCAGTAGTGATTTCTTCTTCTTTTTTCTTCTTTTTTTTTCTTTTTCTTCACTTTTTCTGTGACAGCTCTTCAACCTTTCCTTGTCTCTCATGGCTTTGACACTTTTGAAGATTACTGATCAATTGTTTTGTAAAACGTTCCTTGATTTGGGTTTGTCCACTGTTCTCTTACGATTAGAGGGAGGTTATGCATTTTTGGCAAGGATACCGCAAAAATGTTGCATCCTTCTCAGTGTATCATATCAAAGGGTTCATGGTACCAATATGTCTTACTACTGGTGATGTTATTAAGAAAAACAAACTTGTACTTAGTAAGTCTTGTATGGAAAAGTAATGCCTATCGAGTGTCCATGAGGACATAAGGTGTTCAGAAAAAGGTTAGGTGATCAACGTGGTGACTCTCAGAAAACTTGGTGGTCAAAATGGAAAGGAGGGTCAAAGAGTGACCATAGGCTCCACTAATGACAGAAGTGCTTATTAAATGAGAGAGCTAGCGCTTTCTGTTGTTGGTTCTTAGTACATTACACATATGTCAGGGAGTTCAGCACCCTTCTTTACCCACAATGGTAAGGCAGACAGTCCATCTGCATGTCATTTATTCCAATGTCTTGACCTTACCTGTGTTTATGAGGCCGAGAACACAGAGAGTGATTGACACATTGACCTTGGCCACTGAGTGTTCCTTCCTGATGGAGGAGAAGAACCCATCCAGAGCAAACTTGCTTGCAGAATAGGGAGCAATCAGTGGATGGGCCATTTTCCCTAAATGATAAATTAAAAAAATGGGTTAACCAGGTGATCCCTTTCAGCTTCTGATGGAGCTGATCTTTGTCTGTAGCAGGCTTTATAACCCCTATGGAGTCCTTTTACCCCTTGGAGTTTTAGTTTCTCTCTATTCCCCATAGAAATTATCCTGCTATATTGACTTTTAAAAAGAAAAACATTAAGATATTGAAGGTATAGGGTGGGGGTGGGCTGCAGGACAGCCTTCATTGAAGAGGGATTTGTTAGGTTTTTAGTAAGGGTGGTAAACAAACTGGGCTACAAAAGAGCCATGTAATCCCACAGCTGCTAACTCTTCTACCTCTGACCCAAGAAAGCTGGAGATCCAAGGGCTTGATAAGAGCTGTCAACTCAGTGGTCTGTCATTGATAATGGAAAGGGTATATTTTATTTTCTCCATAAAGGGGATAAAAACCCCTGTCTTTGCTATTTTACTCAAAATAACTATTTTTTAATAAACTTTCATCAGCCTGGTTAATTCTCACTGCAGTTTTTGGGAGCATATGTGGACATATGCCTAATAGGATAACCTATTCTTTATAGCCTTTACAAGAGGAGGGAGTAGAAGTGAACCAAGACTTCATACTCTTTGGTGAGCATTGTTATAACTACCAATTTAAAATCCTTGTCTGCCAATTCTGGAATCAGGGTCAATTTAGGATTGATCTTTATTGCCTTTCCTACTGAGTATGGGTCACATTTACCATTCTTGTATGTGGGGTAATTTTATATTGTATCCTGGATATTGTGAATGATATGTTTGTAGAGTCTCTGGATTCTGTGATATTCCCCCAAAGGGTGTTAATTATTTTTAAAGTGGGAAGTTAACTTGGGTGAAACTCTGTCTCTTGCAGTAAGTACTAGCTGAAATCTCTGTTCAATTATTTTAATCTTAACTTGGATGCTTTGTGTCTGCACTGTTCATGTGTAGTTCAGAGAACGACTAGAGATTTGGGCAGAGATTATATATAGAATTGTGTTTCCCACTGTGGCTCTCTCCTTTCCAGGATATTCCCTTTTACTTTCTGGCTACTATAGTAACCTCAACCTATTTCTTCTGACTCTTCGTGCTAGTAATATGGCAGGTTTCTATCCCAGATACGGCACTGATTGGGGCTGCACTTAGGCATACAGCTATAAAATTGGGAAACTCGCCTAGTATCCTAGTGTTATTTCTTCTTCCACGTGTCAACAGCCCTCCAGTTTCTGTCTGCTTTTGGTTACTCTATAGTACTTTAGATGATTGTTTTCTATATCTTTTCCAAAGCTTCCTTCCTGAGGAAGGATACTCTATTAGGTACCACTCTGATATTACTGGAATTGGAAATTTTATATATTTAAAAACATAATGTAGTTGTATGCCAAATCAATGAAAAAAGGATGGGTTATTTAATAAAGATGCTGGGAAAGTTGTTTAACTAATTGGAAAAAATTAAGTCAATTCCTTGTTTTATATCATATAGCCAAAAAATTTTAGATGAAAAATTATGACAGTGTTGTCTATCCAATTTCCATTTCTCCCTCTTTAATAATAGAATCTGATTTTGTTCAGGATAGCAAAGAACTCAGATTAAAATACTCATCTCCCAAGATTTTCTTGCTCTAATTGGCCATGTGATATAGTTCTGGCCAATGAGAAATCTAACAGATGGAGTTTCAAGAAAAGCTGTTGATTTCCTGATAAATTAGATGGATTCAGGTGGCATGCAACCTGTACATTTTTCCCTTCTTCTTTGCTCCTAAATGAACTTCAGATATGATGGCTAGAATTGTAGCAGTCATTTTGTGAGCTTGAGGAAAGGCTAAATGTTAATTATAGTGAAACAGAAATGTGAAATGAGCTTGGATTCTTGAAAACATCATAAGTCCAGCAAACCAGTGCTGAACTTATTACCTCAAAAAAAGGAACTTGCCTTTGTTAAGCTGCTGTAAGTGGGGTTTTTCTTATATGTGCAGCCAAATGTAACTTCTGAATGACACAAAAATAATTCGATTAGAAAAAGAAATAAGATAGGTGAATATTAGGTCCTTGATTATGAAAGATCATTCTAGTAGAAAAGTTAAAAAAATATAAAGGCAAAGAATATCTGATATTATAAAATGTAAAATTTTTGTATGTCAAAACAAGTGTAATAACATTACCATAAAGGTAGAGGGCAAATGATAAACTAGAAAACAATTTGCAATGTATTAGACAAACAAAAGCTTAATATTCCCAATCCTCAATAAAGAGCTCTTATAAATAAACAAATGCAAACTTATTTCTTTAGGGGACGACTCTAACTACATCCTCAATCATGAATTTTGACTTGGGATGACTCCCTAGCCAAGTTCCAGGAATCAGTGTGACACAGGATGTCCAACACAGAGTATCTCATACCACCAAGCTAGTGGCTAGTTTGATGACCCAAACAGGGCTGAAGGGCACATTGTTGGTTGCCTTAAAGGCATTTAGTTTTTTTTTCTTACTCTCTAACAGAATCCCAATTGAGTTGATGTTTCTACCTTTTGTAGAGACTGCTAGGATTCTCTCAAAGTATTTTCTGCCCTTTTTTCTTAGTAGTAAAATCCCTGATTTGTAGCTGGGCTCATAGTTATCTAGAATAAAGTCACAGATAACAGCTCCAGTCAGCAAGATGTTGTCAACTGACAAAGTTCTGTCTAATGGGATGTAAGCAGAAATGTATCTTGTAACTTCTGGGACACATACTTTTTTTTTTTTGTATTTTTAAAGAATATATCATAGTTGTGCATATTTTTGGGGTACATGTAATATTTTGATACATGCATACAATGTGTAACGATCAAGTCAGGGTAATTGGGATATCTGTCACCTCAAACATTTTTTAGTTTGTGTTGGGAATATTACAATTCTAGCTATTTGAAATATACAATAATGTTTGTTAACTATAATTTCTTTACTATACTATTGAATACTGAAAACTTATTCCTTCTATCTATTTCTATTTTTGTATCCATTAACCAACATCATCACCCCCAGTCCTCTTCACTTCCAAGCCTGTGGTAACTACTATTTTACTCTCTACCTCCATGAGATCAACTGTTTTAGCTCCCACATATGAGTGAGAACTTGTAGTATTTGTCTTTCTGTGCCTGGCTAATTTAATTAACATAATAACCTCCAGATCCATCCATCTTGCTGCAAATGACTGGATTTTATTCTTTTTTATGGTTGAATAATAGTACATTGTAATATATACCACATTTTCTTTATTAATTCATTCACTGATGAACACTTAGGTTGATTCCATATCTTGGCTATTGTGAATAGTGCTGCAATAAACATGAGGGTGCAGATATCTCTTGGATATACTGATTTCCTTTCTTTTGGATATATGCCCAGCAGTGGGATTGCTGGATCATATAATACCATTTTATTTTTAGTTTTTTGAGGAACCTCTATACTATTTTCCATAATGTCTGTACTACTTTACATTCCCATCAACAGTGTATGAGCATTCCTCTTTTTCCACATTCTCACCTACATTTGTTATTTTTTGTCTTTTTGATAAAGCTATTCTAACTGGGGTCAGATGATATCTCATTGTGGTTTTGATTTGCATCTCCCTGATGATTAGTGATGTTGAACATTTCTTGATATACCTGTTGGCCATATGTATGTTTTCTTTTGAGAAATGTCTATTCAGGTCTTTTGTCCATTTTAAAATCTGATTATTTGTGTTTTTGCTATTGTTTGAGTTCCTTATATATTCTGGTTATTAATCCTTCTTCAAATGGATAATTTGCAAATATTTTCTCTCATTCTGTAGGTTGTTTCTTCACTTTGTTAATTGTTTCCTTTGCTTTGCAGAAGATTATTAGCTTGTTGTAATCCCATTTGTCTATTTTTGCTTTAGTTGTCTGTACTTTTGAGGTCTTACCCCAAAAATCTTTGCCCAGACCAATGTCCTGTAGCATTTCCCCAAGGTTTTCTTCTAGTAGTTTTATAGTTTGGGTCTTACATTTAAGTATTTAATCCACTTTGAGTTGATTTTTGTATATGGTGAAAGATGGGGATCTAGTTTCATTCTTCTGCATATGGATATCCAGTTTTCCCAGCACCATTTATTGAAGAGTATGTCCTTTCCCATTGTATGCTCTTGGTGCCTTTGTTAAAAATGAGTTGGCTGTATGTGTATGGATTTACTTCTAGGTTCTCTATTCTGTTCCATTGGTTCATGTGTCTGTTTTTATGCCAGTACCATGCTCTTTTGGTTACTATAGCTTTGTAGTATAATTTGAAATCAGATGGTGTGATGCCTCCAGATTTATTCTTTTTGCTTAGGATTTCTTTGGCTATTCAGAGTCTTTTGTGGTTACACATGAATTTTAGGACTATTTTTTTCTATTTCTGTGAAGAATACCATTGGTATTTTGATAGGAATTGCATTGAATCTGTAGATCACTTTGGTAGTATGGTCATTTTAACAATATTAATTCTTACAATCCATAAGCGTAGGATAATTTTCCATTTTTTGTGTCTTCTTCAATTTCTTTCATCAGTGTTTTATAGTTTTCCATATAGAGATATTTAACTCCTTTGATTAAATTTATGCCCAGGTACTTTAAATTTTTGCTAGCTGTTGTATACAGTGATATTGTTTTCTTGACTTTTTTTCAGATTGATTGCTGCTAGTGTATAGAAATGCTACTGATTTTTGTATAGTCATTTTGTATCCTGTAACTTTACTGAATTCATTGATAAGTTCTAGGAATTTTTTGGTGGAGCCTTTAAGTTTTTCTAAATATCAGATCATGTCATTGGCAAACAAGGATAATTTGACTACTTCCTTTCCAACTTGGATGCCCTTTATTTCTTTCTCTTACTTAATTGCTCTGGCTAGAACTTCCAGTACTATGTTGAATAAAAATGTGGTGAAAGTTGGAATTCTTGTCTTATTGCAAATCTTAGTGGAAAGGCTTCCAATTTTTCCCCATTCAGTAAGATATTAGCTGTGGGTTTGTAATATATGGCCTTTATCATGTTGAGGTATGTTCCTTCTATACCCAATTTGTTGAGGATTTTCATCATGAAGAGATGTTGAATTTTATCAAATGTTCTTTCATCATCTGTTGAGATGATTATATGTTTTTTGTCCTTGGTTATGTTGATGTGATGTATCACATTTATTGATTTGCATATGTTGAACCATCCTTGCTTCCCTAGGATGAATCCCACTTGATCATGGTGAATGCTCTTTTTAATGTGTTGTTGAATTCTGTTTGCTAGTACTTTGTTGAGGATTTTTGCATTTATGTTCATCAGGGATATTGACCTGTAGTTTTCTTTTTCTATTGTGTCTTCATCTGGTTTTGGTATTAGAGTTGGGATATGTCCTTAAAAGGAGAAGCCAGTCTCTCCTTTCCCACTCCTTCCTTATTGGTGCCGGAAGGTGGATATGATTGATGGCTGTGGCTCCAGAGCTATCTTGAACCATGAGGTAGAAGTCACAGGTTGAGAATGGCAGAGCATTGAGATAGAAGAAGGGAATCTGGCTGACTACGGAGCTGCCATACTAACCCTATATTGCCTACCTTCAGACTTGATTTACCTTCTAGCTTGTTTAATCCACTGTTATTTTAGGTTTTCTGCATCTGAGAGCTGAACTTAATCCTTATTGATAGTCCACTTCTATGCAGCCCACGTGCCAAAGGAAAGCTGACATCATCTCTAACTCTAGATGTGAGTTTATATAATCTATTTAATCCTATCCTTACTCTCAATCAATAAAGAAATGGCCATGTGGTCCATTTTGGACCAATGGGAATTGAAGAGAATTTTGTTGGAGTGTCTCAGAAAATTCTTTGTTCTTCTGGAAGATTTTCTGAGAGTGGCAATCCTCTTTTTCTTCTGATGGACATTTTTGTGCATGGATATGGAGGCTGGAATTGCTGCAGCTATCTCACTGTCAGCCTGAAGATGAAGCCACACATGGAAGAGAGCAGAGCCAAGAGAATCACGGGGACATTGAGCTTGAGCCAAGTCAACTGTGAAGCCCGCCCCACATCTGGACTTCCAGTCATGTCAATAATTTTCCTTATTGTTTGATACAAAAATAGATCCAAATTATTTATAAGAATGACATAGTAGTTAAAAGTATGAGCTCTAGAGTTAGATGACCTGGATGTGACTCCCAAGTATGCCATTTCTTAGCTGTAATATGTGGATAATAATAAAACCAAGCTGAAATAATCCATGTAATATACTTAGCACAAACTCTGGCACATTAGAGAGCATTCAGAAAATGCTATTATTGTTCGCAGTAATAGTATTCAAATTGGTGAAAAAAGTGTGAGCTATTCAAAAAATCATGTTGGGACAAATGGCTAGTTACTTGGAGAAGAGAAAAATGCCATTCTAATAAATAAATTCAAATTAGATTTGAGACAATATGTGGAAAGTCAAATAATAAAATAAACTATAAGTGAATTTCTGCTCTCAAAGCAAGATATACTTTTTAAAGGATGAAATTGAAAGCATACACTATGACGGAAGATATAAATAGGTTTGAATACATAAAATTTGAAAAGCTGCAGTGTGCTAGAAATGCTTGCCATGGTCTTCCTGCCCCCACCCCCTTCAAAGAGACTTTGTCTTCCTGGCCATAGAAGGTTGGCCCAGTGATAACTAATGTGCACACTGACTTGAACACACATCATAGTTTCTCTTTCATTTTTATTTATCTATGTATTTTTTAAAATGTGGAACATTTCACGAACTTGCGTGTCATCCTCATGCAAGGGCGACACTAATCTTCTCTGTATCATTCCAATTTTAGCATATGGGCTGCCAAAGTGAGCACATAGTCTCTCTTTTAAGAAACTGAAATAAGCAACCTAATGACTCTGATTGCTGCTGTTGGATTTTTGAACCAAAAGGTCATATCAGCTTTGGACTGGGGTAGCCATTTCCAGCCATGGGAAGAGACAAGTGAGCAGAGACAAGTGTCCTGCAAAGATAGGCAGGCATATGGAGCAAACATAACCACAAGAAAAATGGAGCTAAATAGAAGCTAACATTTGTTTAGCTCTCATGTGCCAGTCTCAAGTCTAAAGGCTAAATAACTGCTCAAAGTTTCAAGGTTAATGAGTGGGAGTACCAGGAATCATACCAGGATTCAAATTTGACTCTAGTGGCCTACACTTGTAAGCACTAGGTGGTATTTCTTCTATAGAAGCTACTGTTCCTTATGTGAATATTTTCTGGGATCCATTTGTCAAATCCAGCTCTTCCTATATTGGTGAGGACTTTCTCTGTTTTGACAGTCAAGTCCAAAATAGGCAAAATTTATGAATAGCAGCATTATTTTCACTTCTATACTGACAGATGAGGGTATCCATAAATAGGGCTAGTCACTCCGAGGCCCTTTGTATTCATTTCCTAGGGTTGCTGTAACAAAGTACCACAAACGTGGTAGCTTAAGGAAACAGAAGTGTATTCTCTTACAGTTCTGGAAGCCAGAAGTCCAAAACCAGAGTGTCGGCATAGCCACGTTCCCTCTAGAGGCTCTAGCAGAGAATCCTTCCTTGTCTCTTCCAGCTTCTCTCGACTGTGGGCAGTTCTCGGTGTTCCTTGCCTTGGAGATGCATCGCTCCGGTCTCTGCCTCCGTCTTCACATCACTTTCTCTTCTGTGTCTTTTACTTTTCTTATAAGGACACTTGTCATTAGATTTAGGCACCCTCAGATAATCCAGGATGATTTCATCTCGAGATTTTAACTTCATGACATTCGCAAGGACCTTATGCATGTTCCTATAAGGTCACATTCACAGGTTCCAGGTGGACATATCTTTTGGCGAGGGGCCACCATTCAGCCCACTACACCCTGCTAAATGACAATAAATATATTAACTGTGGCATTTAATGTGTTTGTCTGGATGGCAGCAGAGATTCAGAAGCAAGAGACCATGAGAAGCCATAGTCTGAATTCCTGCAGCAGTGATTTTTAAACCACTCGCGGAGCTCGGCGCATCACATTTCCAATCCTTAATTATGCTCAAGATGCAAAGAGGAATCCTAAATGGTTTTGCAGGAGAGAAGGAGAAGAAGATAAGAGAAAGCAGAAGAAAGCAGAGAGGTAGGGAAGGACCCAGACATGACAGAAAACTTCCTGAAAAATTCATGACATAGATACACAGTTTTAAAAATGTTTTTAAGTGGTGAAAAAAAAATACTGAATTGTTATGCAAGGGTCAAGATTGGACAAAAACTACTGAAAAATTATTAGCCTTTAGTATGAAGATTATATATGAGATACACTGTAACATAACGACCTATGGCTGCAGCTGTTGTTGACATTCATTATAACCGTATTTCATCTCTCAAATTTTGTGACTTGCCATTAATTTATAAACCTTTAAGCCAGCAGTTCTCAAGTTCGATGCGCATAAGGACCATGTGTAGAGCCTGTTAACCTGCAAATTTGCACCCCCTCCATCCCCTGATTCTTCTAGTCTGTGTTCTGGAGTGGAGGGCTTTGCTGAAGGCTTCAGTAGCAAAGAGTGGCTTTATCCATAAACCGTATTTATGGTGGGTTTTGAGAGTGAGTGCGGGAGCAGGAAAGGCATGGCAGCATAAGCTGATCATACCTCAATAGGAACTGTGGGAAGAAATGGGGAGAGAACGTCTTTGGAAGAGGCTGACGTTCCACAATGACAGCTGAGTGAGCAGTCATTGAATTATGAGTTATTAAGTCCAAACTAGTATATGACTTTGGAGGACATGTGTTCCAAATCTAAACTGGATATTCAGGTGAAGACAGACATTGGACTAATTAGGAAACTCCACCTGGAGGAGGTAAGTTCTGAACTCTGGTTTGATGAGAGTAAGTGCATTAAAGGCCACGGAGGTGGGGCTCGTCCAAATACTAGGATCAGGATGAGTGAGTTAGGCAGTGAGAATCTTATAGGGCAAGAAAAATAATAACAAAGTTCATTATATTTTCTCCTTTACAAAAGTACAGACTTATAAGCACTTATCCAAAACTCTTAAGGCTAGATGCATATGGAATTCAGAATTATTTTGGGGTTTTAAATGGTAGTATGAGACACATACTGTCTATTGATCATCTTGCCAGTAGGGTCTGTGGAGGCATCTTGTAGAAGAACACATTGTTATTTCTGCACTAAAGCATTTGAAAATTCACACTGCCATAAAGGCTTTCAGTAGCCTCTCTCAGTTCAGGTTAAATTAATTTTGTAGAATTAATTATGAAAAGAAAATTCTTAGTTTTCAGAGCTTTATTTTTTTTTCCCATTTCCCGCCCCCCACCTCCCTTATCTTTTTGGATTTTGAAATTGCAGAAAAGGCTTGTGAACCAGTCTAGGCTCACTAAAGGAAAGCTGGAACATATCGAAAAGCAGGGGGTGGAGGAAAGAAGATAATATTAAAACATCTCTCAGGTTCTCATTATACCCTAACAACCTCGGTGCATTTAATTAAAGTATGATTCCGATTCATAGGTACTGTTCCTCAACATTTTCCCACATAACGCTAATTAGTTTGAGGAAATCTCTACATTCTGCTCTATGTAAAATACATTTAGAAATTTCCAAAAGTCTAAGAGGGAAAAGCCCCTCTAAAAACCCAGATTTTTATTTTTTAAAAAAAGGTTCTGCGAGTTCAAAGTCCTGGTCAACACGAAATAAACAATGTGTAACAGGATTTTTTAATTTGACTTTCCCTGCGTCGGTTTCGGCTGAGGTTCAAAGGCCGAGAACAGAGAACACCACGGTAATTGGCAGATGCCTCCATGTTCTGAAAAGAGGTTCCAGACTATCTGTGTGCTTACATGGGAGGTGGTGGCACAAACAAACCAACTTAAAACACCAAAAATGGGCTTGCAACAAACAGATCCTCAATCATCCCAAGGGAGCAAAGGGGCTGAAGATGAGGAGGCCAGAGAGGGTAGGGGTCAGGGAGATGAAATTGGCAGTGTCTCGTTGATCTTCCAAGAAGAAGGGGTGGGGGCTTCCCCTCACATCAAGCCTTGTGAGAATAACTTCAAAGGGACCTCCTGGAGAGCTTGTCCCCGGGAGTTTGAGGAGCACCGATTTGAGGAGCATGACTGGGGTCTGACCCAACCTGAGAGGCTGTGGCTGTGGGTGAGGCCACTGCTTTGCTAGTGCCAACTGTTTCACGCACAAAGGAACTCTCCCTTATAGGTGGACCTGAAATCCAGTCCACACTCTGCTCACCACCCTGTGGACCTTGTCCCAGGGCTCTTCCCTTCTACCCTGGAACCATTCCCAATCCTGCCCAAAAGGACAGCCTGAACTGGTGAGTGTATTTTCCTATAGTCCCACTGCATTCCCATGGCCTCTGCCCCAATCATAGAAAGAACTACTAATATTCCAGAAAGGTCCTCCAAAGTATCCACAAAAACATCCAGTGCAAGAGTCAGATTTGATCATCCACCAAATCTGAGAGTATGAGCTCTGCGTGTCCGCTGGGGCCAGAGGAGACCGATGCAGTATTAGCTGGGTGACAGCTAAGACCTTTCCTACTCCTAACTTATCTTCTTTCCTGCATTCTCCCTTTATCTTTAACCCAAGAGAGGCTAGAGGAGCCTGGTGAGTGAAGAGGAGATGAGAAAAGGGAGGAAAGGCCGAACACATCTCCCTTCCTGATCTCAGGTTTCCTATTAACAGCAGTTCCAGTGATGAGGAGGGAAGCATTCGTTAAAGTTAAATTACATTTTAACTATTCTGAAGTGGAACTGCTACAGTAAAAATATGGTATAAAGAAAAAAAGAAAAAAATAAGAAGTGAGACTGTCCTTGGGACTGGAGGCCGCCAGAGGGTCTTTTATTATCCTGGAGTGATCAGAAAAGCGTTACTGTGCCCCAGCTCACACTCAGGCTCAGGGAAGAGTTGCCCAGAGAAGAGATTTGAATGGGCAGAAAAGGAAAGAATCGAGTCCTTTTTTGACTGCACCCTATGAGATCCACTTGTTCAATTCCTGTTAAAAAAAAAAATATGCCAGAGTATGAGCTTAGTTAAATACAATTAATAAGTAAATAAAGGTCCTGTTTTAATGTGCATGAAGAGGCATGAAAGTGAGGGGATCAGAAGCCTGAGTGCTTTTGCCCAAGGGTTGAATGTTGGCTTCTGTAAGAGAATGGAGCTGTTCTTGGCTAGATTTCTCTTCTGAGAAGTTTTAGAACACAAAGAAACGGAGCTACGATGACCGTATTTTCTGAAGCAAAATATGGGACATGGAGTCTGACAAGGAAGAGTGCAGATGTGGTGATAAATGGGACAGAATGTTTGCAATTAGCTCTGTCCCAGAAATGCTGGGACTTAGCCACTGTAGGAACAGCAAGAGCCAGAGAGCTGGCAGAAAAACTATGCACTGGGCCTTGTTAGCTGAGCAGGGGAGGTCAAAGAGGCCTCCGTGCTTTTGTTCATCCCCTCTCCACCCACCATCCCCAACTGCCTTGCTGAGATTTTGAAATGATTTCCATTTCAAAGGCGGATTTTAGACTGCTTTAATTGAGAGCTCAGAAGAAAGCCTACAGGGTTGAAAAGCTTCATTCCTGGCTTCACACTTTCAGAGCCACCCCAGGCAAACCAGCTCTAGCCTCTGCTGAGTGAGCCCCAATATGAGGGTTACCATATCTACATGGCTTTGAGGCTGGAAACTCATCCTAGATCCTGCCTCCATTTTTCCCAGCTCTTCCTAAAATCTTTCCTCACCTGAGACGCTCATTGTCTAAACTCTTGAGTTGTTTGGGTTGAGTTGGGTTTTCAAGATAAATCCACCTGTCTTCTCCAGGCTCTGAGGCCCTCGTCCTAAGCACTGAGACGACCCACAAGCCAATGATAACTGAAGCAATGGGAATGGATGGGATTGTCAACGGAGAATGTGTTGAATGAATAGAGAAGAGGATTTAGGTTGGAAGAATCCCAAGGAAACCAACAGTTACGGTTGCGTTGTGGAGATGAAGAGGAACCTAAAGACTGAGAAGGGTCAATTAGGGTGGCTAGAGGAAACACAGGGGACTGTTTCGGCTCATGACAAGGGAGGAGTGTATGGTGTTGAAACAATATAAAATGCTGCAGGAGATATATAAGATAAAACCTGTTACTAAATTTCACAAGGTGACTTTGGCATAAACATTTCTGTGTAGGTATGGGGCCTGTTGACAGAATGTGAAATGTGGTTTCTCCTATTGTCTCAGAGTATCAGCATATCTCCTAAGGCAAGAATAAAATAATAGATCTGAAGAACCCCCACAGTTGAAGGGTATGCTCAAACCAGTTCTGCCAGTGTTACCTAATTACCAATGTCCAGCCTAAATAGCTGTGCTTGGAAAAGGGAGTAGTCAGTGTCCTATATGTTTGTCCGCCAAGGTGCAGGGGAGGCAGTTGTATCCCCCTCATCTTAAGCCACATGAGAGAGGCCTCAAGAGAAGTTTACAAGTGTTCCCTGGAATTTTGGACTGGTATTTGACTCACATCTGAAAGTCTAAAGGCAAGATGTAGGGCTGGAACTGCCCTCACCTGAGAACAAAGCTGAGTGCATTGTTAAGTTCAACTAGGTCCTCCAAAAGCCAGCCTCTCACAGGCCAAATGTGAATCCTCTGGAAGAGGGCTGGCCTGGGACCACCTGCCCAGGCATGGTAGAGTGAACTGAGCCAAGAGGGCTGAGCTGATCAAAGCCCTGGAGCTGAGGAGGAAGCCAAACTGAAGGTAGTGAGCTAGAGAAGGTTTTGCCCACACCAAGGGAACTGCAAGGGCCTAGGGTAGGGTGGTGGTGTCCCCCGCAGGGGATCTCTAAAGAATTCATGAAAAAGCCTCACAAAATCCACTCTCCTACCTCCTCCAAAATCACTAGGATGTGGATTTTTTTCTTTTGAAATGATTTCAAATTTATAGAAAAGTTGCAAGAATAGTACACACAACCTATTTTTCTTTTCTTGAGCCACTTGAGGGTAATATTATAATTGAGGTCATTGCTGATCCTATGTCCCATCACCCTCAAATACTTTTGTGTTCATCTATTATACATAGCGACACTCTTACATAATCACAACACAGCCATCAAAATGAGGGAAGTAATGTATTAGTTTCCTAGGGCTGCCATAACAAATTATTACAAACTAGGTGGCTTAAGACACTGAAATTTATTCTCTCACAGTTCTGGAGTCAGGAAATCTGAAATCAATGTGTTGGCAGGGGATATATCTTTTTCAGGGCCACCATTCAATTCACTACAGTAACACTGATGTATCCTTGTTATCTAATCCACAGACCCCATTCATATCTTGACACTTACCCCAATAATATCTTTTATAGCAAAAGAATCCAATCGAGGATCACGTGTTGCATTTAGTTGTCATGACTCTTAAGTATCCTTTGATATGAAACAATTTCTCAGTTTTCCCTTGATTTTTAATGACATTGACACTGTTGAAGAGTACAGCCAGTTATTTTGTACAAGCTGATATGCTTGAGTTGGCTCACACTAGATTGTGAGAGCTGATTGTTAAATGTTCACGAATTTCGCAAACAAGTTGACATCATGGTCATCATGGGAATAGTCACACCATGGAAATGCTACCAATTAGGATTTCTGATTTTTCCCTTCTGGAGAGCTGGTTGTTAAATATTTACCAATGTGCTATTGATGAATGTCCCTTAGTTTGGGTTTGTCTGATGTTTCTTCGATTCAATCAGGCTATGCATTTTTGCCAGGTTCACAGAAGTAATTTCTGTTTTTCACATTGTATCCCATCAGGTGATCCATGATTTCAATTTATTTCATTACTGATGATGTTAATTAACCTTGATAGTTTGATTCAGGTGGTGTCTATCAGGCTTCTCCACTCACAGAAGCTCACAAAATCCACTCTCCTACCTCCTCCAAAATCACGAGACTCCTAGGATGTGGGGTCTTTTACCCTTTGTAATCAATAAGTATTTTGTAGGGTGGTACTTTTTTTTTTTAACTATCTTAACTATTTTTAAATGGGCAATTCAGTGGCATTAAGTAAATTTACACTATTGTGCAACCATCACCAACATCCATCTCCAGGACTTTCATATTGCAAAATGAGCTCTATATCTATTAAATAATAACTCCACATTCTCTCCTTCCCCATCCTCTGGCAACCACCATTCTACTTTCTACTTTATATAGACTTACATTCCCACTAGCGGTGTATGAGAGTTCTTTTCTCCACATCCCTGCTAGCATTTGTATTTTTTTTTTTTTTTTGGTCTTTTTTATAATAGACATTCTAACTGGGTAAGATGATATCTCACTGTGGTTTCGATTTACATTTCCCTGATGATTAGTGATGTTGAGCGTTTTTTCATTTATTTTTTGGTCATTTGTGTATCCTCCTCTTCTGAGAAATATTTAGATCCTTTGCCTACTTTTTAATGTGTGTTTTTTTTTTGTTGCTATTGAGTTGTTTGAGTTTCTTGTATATCTGTGTATTTTCTGTGTATTAGTCCCTTGTTGCATAAATATTTTCTCCCATTCAACAGATTCTTTCTTCACCCTGTTGGTTATTTACTTTGCTGTGCAGAAGCCTTTTAGTTTAATAGAGTTGCATTTGCCTATTTTGTTTTTATTGCTTATGCTTTTGGGGTCTTAGTCATAAAATCTTGGGCTAGACCAACATCCTGAAGTGTTTCCCATATGATCCCTCTGGTAGTTTTACAGTTTCAGATCTTACATTAAGTCTTTAATCCATTTTTAATTGATTTTTGTATATGGTAAGAGATAGGGGTCTAGTTTTATCCTTGTGCACATGGATATCCAGTTTTCTCAGTACTATTTGTTGAAGAGGATGTCCTTTCCCCTATGTATGTTCTTGGTGCCTTTGTTGAAAATCTGTTGGCTGTAAATACATGGATTTACTTCTAGGTTCTCTATTCTATTCCACTGGTCTATGTGTCTGTTTTTATACCAATACCATACTGTATTGGTTACCATAGCCTTGTAATGTATTTTGAAGTCAGGTAGCGTGATGTCTCCAGCTGTGTTCTTTTTGCTCAGAATTGCTGTGACTATTCAAGATCTTTTGTTTGCTTTTTCTGTTTCTGTGAAGAATGTCATTGATATTTTGATAGGAATTGCATTGAATCTGTAGATTGCTTTGGTTAGTATGATAATTTTAAACAATATTAATCCTTCCAATCCATGAACATGGAATGTCTTTCCATTTGTTTGTGTCCTCTTCAGTTTTTTCCATCAGTGTTTTGTGGTTTTCCTTGTAGAGATCTTTAATTTTTTGATTAAATTTATTCCTAGGTATTTTATTTTGTTGGTAGCTATTTTAAATGGGTTTGCCTTATTTTTTTTTTTTTTTTTTTTTTTTGAGACAGAGTCTCACTCTCTTGCCTGGAGCGAGTGCCGTGGCGTCAGCCTAGCTCACAGCAACCTCAAACTCCTGGACTCAAGCAATCCTACTGTCTCAGCCTCCCAAGTAGCTG